>JAGFPH010007212.1:39919-61413 GCA_018207615.1 Philaenus spumarius | reverse complement strand
GTTTTGGAACACCCTGTATAGGCTGCGATATATCGACAAGATGGCGAGCTAGGTGGCGTCGGATTGTAAATTTAGCAAAGTCGTTTAACAATGCACATACAAATCTTTCCGATCACCCGGTCGTTTTGGAACACTCTGTATAGGCTGTAATATATCGATAAGATGGCGAACTAGGTGACGACAGATTATAAAAGTAACAACGTCGTTTAACATCGAGGATATAATGCACATACAAATTTTTCCGATCACCCGGTCGTTTTGGCACACCCTGTATAGGCTGTAATATAGCGATAAGATGGCGAACTAGGTGACGACAGATTATAAAAGTAACAACGTCGTTAACATCGAGGATACAATGCACAAAAAAAATTTTCCGTTTACCCAGTCGTTTTGGAACACCCTGTACATATAGGAGATGTCCGACAACACTCACCCCCACCCCCACACCCACCTCCACCCCCACACCCACCTCCACCCCCACACCCAGGGTCACGTGACCAAATGCGGCTCTCTGATTGGCTAAATCGTAGTCCCATAAGAGCCCATGTTGGGCCTAAAGGGGCGGGATGACTACTAACATTGTTTGTATAAAACACAAATTCTCTCTCTCTGTCTGTCAGATTATAAATGTATAACCAACTACTGATTTGCATTCAGTGTAGGCTACTAAACATGGAGAAGTCGGCTAAAAAGGTTGATCAAATCAGTTTAAAACTTTTCGATATTCAGATTATATTGTACTACAATGATAATTTTCAAACAAAATATTGGTTTTAATGTATATGTAGCTTATACTTTTATATTCATTTTGTGTGTATTTTATATATATGTTTTTTTTAATTTTTGGTTTACTATTTGTCGGATTTATTTTGTGTATTTATGTTACTATCTTTAAATTTTAATTTCCTGGATTATATGATGAATGTCAAATGTATTTTATACAAACAAAACAAATTACAATACAAAATTACAGTAATTACCAACTTTCCTTTAATTTATTTTCAACAACTTTGAACTATTGATGATTAAACATTGTAGGAATAATATTGGACCGTCATTTACTTGTCAGTTTACTGTCATGAAAAATTAATAAGTAGTGCATACAGAAGCAGATTAAATATATGACGTAGTAAATACTCTAATTTAGTATCACATTGTTTAATCGTAACATGCATTGTCTATAAGTAAACCTAATCTGTTTTAGAGGGAGAAACTTAGTTGAGATAAGGGACCAAACAGATTAACTTATTTACGAAGTAGTTACTTCATACTTTTAATTTAGGGAGAATTTAGAAAATTGCATTATAGCTAAGGTACATCGATTAATTACTAAACTTTCTAATTACAAATTTTAATATGCGTGTTTGTAACAAATATTTTGGCTTATTATAATAAACTTGTAAACATATAATCAGAATGTTGTAGAATTCGTACAGTTTAAATTAAGAAAATAAATTCATTTTGTTGTAAAAAAGTTGTAAGCATATTTATATCTTACCTTATTACATATTATTTTGAAGTAGGATTTTAATTTCTTCAGAATGACATTTATTAATTCTTTCTTGCTATACCAAGAAAATTTAATTCCAGTTTTCCTTATGCTCAGTTTTCAGTTATTGCTTTGTCTTTTATAGCAAAGTATAATATGATATATGTATTCAATGATTTAATTTATCACATTCAGTACAATAATGTCACTTATATTACCTGTGTAACTGGAACGTAATATCCTTACGAAATAATGTTCTAAAAATTTATTTTCTTCACTTATTACTAATTGTTTACAACCGTTGTCGTATGTAGTACCTTGCATCGTTTTTAAGGTACTTAGTTTATAATAATAAATATGAAGGAATGTTAGTGATAATATATACTTGTAACTTTGTTTTCTTTAATTTAAACTGTACGACTGCTATAACATTATGACTATAAGTATGTAAATTTAATAAATCAATATTTATTGCATACAAATATTGTTTACGAACGTGCTTTCAATTTTGAACTAGAAGATATAATTGTATATTTGATAGCAAATCCGAATATTTACATGTGTTGGATAGCTAGTTAAATATTTGTTTTAATAGCTGGATTCAGTGCAATCTATTTAACTTTACGTAAATGCCTTTGTAAATTAGTAGTGTTTGAAGTATTGCATACGCGCTATTTTATTTGTTAAAAGTCTTATACATTCCTATTTATTCTATTATTGACGAATATAACATTTAAAAATGTATATTTGATTAAGTTTGGACAAATTATACTCAATTAAATAGTTTTACAGAGTTAAAAGTAAGAATGAACCCTAACCTTGCGTTATCGTACAGTCTGGCAAAAATTTTAATTTAAATTGGCTTTCCCGCACAGTAATTATTTGTATAATACAGTAGTTAAGTTCCTTACTATCTACTCCTTGGTTATACGACTACTCATGAGGTCACTTAGTTGAACAAAGCTGTGTTCCAATAGTAAATAATACATCTTCATATTTTATATTTCACCTTTATATTACTCACACTATTATTATACTTAAAACAAACAAAACAAAAAAACAATAATTTTCGTTATTTTCAGTACATCTTCCAATGCAATACGTAGGTGACATTTTTATCATAAGACATAAAAAACTTCAGGTTACGTAAACATCCCACCAACATTCGAAAAATGTACAAAATGGATTCCTGAAGATGACAGGACGAACTAACTAATCGGTAAAAGGTGGCACGTTGAAATTTGGAATGAAGCTGAACAACAAACTTGTTTTAAGTAATTTATCTTGTTGATAGTACAGTTATTTATGCAATGGACTTCAGCAATAATTTTAATTTATTAAGACCTTCAAAACTGAGGCGGCCTTTGAAACAACGACGACATAATCTGACATCAGTAAGGGATATAAAATAGGGTTTTAAAATCTTTTTAAATTATAAACCTTGGGTTCCAGTGGAGAATTTGAATTTATGTTCTTATATATGTGGGAGTAAAGGAAGATATTTTTCACTATATTGCAGAATGTCTGTTACCTAGCAGAGGCTAGACTCTGGTATTATCTAAACCAGAGTTTAAGGAATTTATTAATAGTATAGATTCCCCATATGGTAGTCAACTCTTTCTAATTTTGTTCAGATTGTATGGCAGTTTTAATAGTAGGGCAGAATTAATTAATATTATTTTCTGTTACAAAGTTGATACGTGATTTGAACCATATTTACGTAAAATACATTTCTATAATTCATTAAAGTACTTCTACAGTTTAACAAATGTCTTTAATACTCCGTTATCTGTATACATTAAGTTGGTAGGCTACCTGAGGTTGGCCCGTTTAATACGCTGTCATTTACAACCACCCGAATAAATAATGAATCACCTAGAAGCATAACCACTGGGAGATTTAACTTATATAACTGACTTACAATTATTTTGATATTTCTTGTACACATTTGAAAAGTTACAAAAAAATAAGAAAAATGAGACCAAGTTGTACATTATTCAAAAAATGTAAAAGACAATTATTGAAGTAATACAGAGTGTCTAAATACTATGTTAACACTTAAAATTTGCTGAATAAATTAATTGATTTACTTATCATACAACTATGAATGAAAAACATACAATGCATTAAATGTTCTGTTTTTAGAAAGAAAAAAATATGTTCAAGCCGGTTACCATTATGTTCTACACAAAAACCAACGCTTCACAGAAGCATGTAAAGCAAGTATACACATTTCACGACGAACTGATGATGCTACATCCCGTGTCTGGACCTTCAGTTTATTGATGTCACAAACTTTTCTGTTATATACGCCCTCCTTTTTCATATTCCAGAGTGAGAACTCACAGGGTGTCACGTGTCAGGTAACTGTTGGATCCAGCGCAGTGGCTCCATCACGACCAATCCATTGACCTGGAATTGTTTGGTCGAGGTAGGTTCGAACAGTTAATGCCCAATGGGGGGGGGGGGGGGCAGCTCCATCTTGTTGGAAATACCCTGTAAGAAGGAGTCAAAGTGATAAGTTCATCAATTGCTGCAACAACAGCGATAATTAGACGTTAGAAGTCACTGTTGGTGTGTCAGATACAGCTTGCTACAAATCTTCTTTCCTCTAACCTTAAACGAACAACCATTGTGTAGCCTAAGCGATGAATAACAACATAACCTATTAATGTTTATTGATTAAAAAATTGCCACAATTGATCAGCTGTTAAAAAGTAATATACTACTTCTTTATTGTTGATTAAAATAACAAACAAGTTTGTTTCTGCGATTTAAGTGTTAACATAATATTGATACATCCTGTATTTTACTCTAGATATTTACCTGGTTAAAATACAAATTTTCAATTATATTTATGTATGCCAAAATATATCTCAATAAGCATGGAAACCGTTAACCATGATTCCGTTAAATACAAAATTAGATTTTTGTACAGCTTGTGAATACAATAGGTTGTGATTAGACTCAACTGATTTAACTATATAAATATTGTTTAAACGATTTTCCTCGCAAATACTTTCTTGTTTTCAACGTATCAAGTTTTGTCCTGAAGAAATGCATTACAAAGAACAATTTAAAGGGTTTTTACGTAACGCAGTAGTTACGTATTATCGATATGTTTGACTTCGAGGTCAAGGTAAAACAAATAAATATAATTTCTGTATAAACGAGAATTATTGTTAAACAGAAGGATTCTGTTGACATTTCCTTCTACGATTTCTTTAACCTGTAAAATATTAAATTTAGTATTTAATTTTCCATAGAAAAGCCTACTCAATTTGTTTTAATCCACGCTTGAATACAAAAACTAAGCTTCCCTTTTAGATTGTAAACCTCCAATCGATAGTGTTTACATTCTCCTCCCTTCTCCTCTGTCTGATGTAAATCATACAAACTGGAGAGGTTTTAATCTAGTGACGTCAGCAGTATGACCCAGTTGTGCTATATATTGTCAGTCACGGAAAGGAAAGAGAGTTTAACGCTGGGATATTTATTTAACCCTGTGACGGGGTGAATGTAGGTCATTGATATTGTACAAAGGTTTAGTTCTGTTTAGTTGCTACAGATCGCAGTAATGGCACTTGTGAATACTAATCTATTCACAGGTTTGAAGCTCGCTTTCAGTCTCGTTGTTTATGTATTTTGTGTGTACAGTTCTAAATAGGAATGTTTTACGGTACAAACACGAATTCGTATTCCTATGTGTAAATATGTAACGTTTTTCCCAATATGTAAGATTGGTAGAATTACTTAATTCGGCATAATTATATGAATGGAGTGAACACCATTGTTGTCATAATAGGCTCCCAGGTGACTCGTGCTAATTGTCTTAATAATATAAATAGTTCCTGCCAATAATTTATATACGAAATTAAAATGTTAACGAACATTAATTACATCTAATTCTTAAATTTATTACAATAATAATTTATAAGAGTAGACACTACAAACAAATCGAAATTGAAATACAAACTATTTACTTTCTACTTAAATGTTATAACGAGTTTCATTTTAAGACCAATTATATTTATCTAAAACTTACTGCTGTATACAATCCCAATTTTATAAAATTTATAATAAAAGGTGAATTCTCTCAATTAAATTTAAAAGTAAAACAAAAACCATTACTCACAAAAAAAACTGTTTTAACACTTCACTAAACACTCCAATAGATCACTCCAAATGTATCTTTTCCCAAACTGTTATACTTCGGAATGAGGATGTAGAATGAAAGGACTTATTTAATTAAACTTTTCATAAAACCTTGTATAGGGGAATTAATTAATCAAACTAAAAGCAAACACGCTAATGGGATTTTTAGCGATTTTAAAAGTAAAGTTTAAGTGGGTTGCAATAATTTGTTGTGCTAAATACTAAATACTTGAGACAAAATAGACGTCCAATGGTCCAGATGGACTGAAGGCTCTGGACAGAGTATAGGGGATATCCGGGGAGTCCTGGATCATCTCTGTGAGGCATAAGTAATTATTTTTCATACTTTGAATAATTACTATGTAGGCTAATTTGAGACTTTATTGCTTCAAATACAATACTGTATGATTGTATTTAATTGCTAGCCTAATACAAATACAACGTCCGAAGTTTGTATTGTGCTTTCTATCAAATCCAGTATTAAATTTGAGTATCATTAAAATATAGTCCGAATCAGTTATATTTAACCTATTCCTAGCTTCCGTTTAACCTTAAAGGACAGCAAATAGTAAAATAGCGTGTTTTTGCAGTTTATATTATCATTTGTGATTTTTAATCATAGTTAAAAATTTTATATTTTTTACATGAAAAAGTTACTAATTTGACTAAAATGAAAAAAGTGTTTTGCCATTTTGACATCAAGATGAACTCCTGTAAAAACGAGTGTACGTCCGTACGTACATATACGTACGTGAATAACATATAATATAACATCTGATTTCACCCATCACCTGTATACTTAAACAAAACCCAGCGTAGATTATACTTTGGGGTTATGTTTACAACTTCAATCATTGTAATTACTTGTGAAGTGGATTTTTTTAATCATATGAGTTATAGAACTAATGTAAGCTATAATACGTTAGAAGATTTGTTTCGAGTTTACAAACTGAATATAAATACAATATTTTATCATCAATTCATGCGTTTATACAAATTTAAAGAAGAAATACCTATTCGTTTAGCTTCGGAAACATTCAAACATTTTCGTATAACATAAAAACATAGTCGATTATTAATTTAATTATTCATTATAGGATTAATAACTTTGAAATCATTTGATCTATGTATATAATATGTTTTATCTTTCTTTAGATATACAAATTGGCCTACAGTTGTATAATCGTTTTATTTGTACACATTTACAAATCCACGGATGCATAAATAGGTAGGCGTAGATAAAGTAGTTGTTTTTTAAATAGTACTTATTTTGTTATAATGTATTTCTGATATGTATCTAATTAATCTGCCTGTAATTTTTCACGGGGGAATACTAGTAAAATAAATATAAACAAAATATACATAAATTAATAAATTAAAGGTAACAAACAATACATATATTTGATTAACACTATTATAATTAAATAATTCATAACATAACTTCAGATGTATTATTATATTAACGAAAATGTTTTTTATATAACCATTTTAAAGGGTAAATTTAGTATATACAATTTAATTTTCTGTCTAAAATAGTATATTTTAACAAAAAATACAATGGCAATTCAAGAAACAATCAGTTACACAAATTTATTATCTCCAAATGTTAACTATTTAATTTGTGTGTGTATGTTAAGAGGGCATGAGGGAGAAATAAAGCAAACTGTAGATGGTTTATAAAGTATTTAGAATTTAAAGCAACAAGTTATTGTAACTCACTTCAGCTTTAATCTTAAATCGCTAAAAAATCAATCTATTTATAATCTTACAAATTGTTAATAACATAAATGTAAAATTATAAATTTTGTTCTAGTGCAAAAAATACTGAATAACCAAATCTGAGTTTAAACAACATGATCATACAACAACAGACAAAATCCAAGGTACAAAATGCCAAAGAGCTTGATTAATATAATACGACAGCTTAGTGTCTGTCGTAAAAGTAAATTGATGATATCTACTTGAATTTATTGCTAATTGGTTCAAGTATGGAAGTGCTTTGTATGCATAATGTCCACTCACTACGTTTTATACATTTGTTGGCAAATACTAGCGGGGGACTCGTAAACTGAAATTACATTAGAAGATTTAATGTTGCTGGGGGTTTTTGCGAGTTTTAAATAAATTGTAGTAAAATTTAAAATGTTAAAATTTGTTTATTATCTTATATGCTCCGTCACAATCCTTGCTTGTTTTTTTAAATTATCGGTTTCGACATTGCTATGATGTCATCGTCAGATATTCAAACACAGTCATAATAAATAAATACACGTAACACACACTATAAAAACACTTAAACAAAATGTTGTTGTAGTAAAATATTTAGTAATATTTGTAAGTAGAATAAATTATTGCAATATCATCTTTCTTTCTCAAAACACATAATTTGGCACATTACGCACAACATACTAAACAGAAGTGAAATATAAATAATAACTTCAAAAAAGAGTTGGCCAATAATATTTATATTCTCAAAATTATTACAACTGGTACGAAATAACCGGATTTATATATAATAAAAGTTTAAAAGTTCAAACATTACTACTTAGTCCCTTCTCTAATAAAAAATATGAAATAAAAATTTTAAATACAATTTTTTCAAGGTATAAAATCAGGTGTTAATTTAAATCTTACTTACACATTGCCTACATGTCCGAATATGTACTAACACTGACATACTTCCACGAGATAAACTAGACATTTAAAATATATCTATATTTTAGAATTACAACTACTGTAAACTTCCCAATATTTGGCACATGTTTTGTTAATAGTTGTACAAAAAAACAATAAAAATTACATTACAATTACAATTAGTTCACGTTTGATTTTATGGCGTTTGTTAGTACACATCATTTCACTTCGAGATTTAACAAACGGATACAGAAAGGAAGTATAAGGTCTAATTAGTTTTTACTTAATACTTGATTAACTCTATTAAGATCTAAATAATTTTAATCTGCTTAGTTATGTATACGTAAATTATTTACTCCTTGCTACTCAAGTAAATTTGATGCTAATGAATTCTAACTCTTCCTCAACTAAAGAGACTTAATTAAGCAACTTAAGAAATAAATATGACTGTCTGTTAGGAGTATGCATTTTAAAATAAATCAAAGTTGTACATTTCATCACCTCGCCTTATATATAACTCTTGCAATAAATGCATTTCGAATGTTGATTTGAAATAACTTTTGTAATGATTTAAGTTAACCTAAACGACTTAAAATTATGATTTATTAGTATTTGTCGTTAACAGAATAAATCACAGAACGTTGAGTACCAAAAAATATTAAATGAAGGTTATGTAACGCATTCCATGTCTGTATTCTGTACGTCAATTGCTTTGCATTTTATTAATTCACGTTTTACAGAATTCAGTTTAATATTGAAGAAAGTGTACTGTTTTTAATATAGGTATTGTGTACCAGTCGAATATTGTAAAATTATTACTAAAACTTTTTAACATTAAAAAAACTAAACGAAATCTAAGACCTATTTACACACATAATGTAGTTTACAATGAGTTTATTGTTAATGCGAAATAAGACGATATGGTTTTGAAAATATTTGGTTCGTATGAAAAGAGAAACTATTTGAACATTTAAATATCAGTTTTATCTCCGTTTCATGATTTGCAAAACAAGGGAGAAACTTTCCATAGTTATACAGAAATTATTTTTTAATGATATTTATAACAATATTCAACTAAGCAACTGTAAATATTAGTAGTACTTTATATTTTTGTATGTAACCCAGAAAGAAGTTCGAGCGCATTTTGGAACTACGAGACCACTGAAACAAAGCTGAAACTTCCTATAAAACACTAGAACTGTTGTTAAACATACAATTTTAGTTCACGTTCTATTTTAAGATTCTCTATAACATGTATAAAATAATTTAATATTAAATATTTCCATAGAAAACATTATCTACTTTTGTCTTCTTGCTATCCGCCTTTCTTAGCTTTGTCTTATTTTCGCTTGATGCGTTTCGGGTAGACCCCATCTTCAGAAGCTTTGTTTGCTACTAAGAAGGCGGATAAGCAAGAAGACAAATGTTTCAAGCATCTTAGCAGAAATAATAATAACAAATGTAGTGTTTATTATCTACATCTTTTATTCCACGTTTGAATCTAATAATCTCTCTACCTTAGTTTTTTAAATTCCGTTGATAGTGTTTACATTCTACTTCTTTACCTACTTCTGATGCAAACTATAAAAACAGGAGAGATTCCAGTATAGTGACTTCAGCATGATGATCTACTTGTACTAGTTACTTTGTCTGATGCTAGTATATTAATCTCTTGGAATTTATACAGGTCATTGATATTGTTCAGGTTTGGTTTTTCCTTTCTACAGAGCACTAAATGATTCTTGTAAATCTTAATGAGATTAGGTTTGAACCTTGCTATCGTTGTATTTTGATGTGTGACAAATTTGAGGTTAAAACAACAAATAAAATATATGATACTTTTGCCTGCAGCATTTTTTCTCCCCTATTCGCTGATGTAATTAAAACAAACTATGATCGTAACAAACTGAATTAATTATAATCTAAATTACTTTTATCGTCGAAAGTAAAACTATGTTTTTAAACATTTTATATGCAAAAGCTTCTGATTTTAATATAGCAAAGATTTTGTTGTTGTTTAATTTATTTGTTTTATGAAAGTTACTAAACTAGGACATTTAGCATTTAGTTAAGAAAACGCACTGCTTAGAACGATGATAGGTACTAAAATACTACTTCTATGTTTAAATTAAAATTAATTTTTATGTTCATAAATTGTAAGAATTGCAGTTTAAATAAATACAGCTAGTTATTAAAATGCTAAACTTGTATGAATAAACAAATAATACATGTTTATACCATGATAACCATCGCATTACAATCTCAGTTAAACGAAAACTCAGACAGCAAAGTACATTCAATTTTAAAGTTTGTTTTAAACATTGTGGCTTCTTAGCGTTTGTGGTAAAACTAAATTGATAATATCTGCAATATATTTCTAACTGGCTCTACAAAATAAGTTCATTGGGATTTCTCATGATATTTAAAAACAAATATTATTCTTATAATTTTTTGTAAAATGATTAATGTTTTTGTAATACTAAGTAAAAAAACTTTAATGGAATTAATTTTTAAACGTAAAAAGATAATTGCTTAGACATGTTTTTAACCTAGGGCAAACAACATTCAACAAACATTTGGTTAAATAAATTTTGCAGTTTTCTTAATATTAATTTTTAGGTAAAAATTTCATACAACCATGGTTATAGAGATTTTGCGTTTCATTTGACAAAAAGGAAAATGTCCTGAAATTTGTGCATAGAGTTTGATAACACTCTGTATATTATTACAATTTCACACTCCACTATTATTATTATTATTATTATTATTTCTACCACTAACATGTTAGAAGTATTATTGATTCAAACATCTTAAAAGGGTAAACGTTCCAATATACTCTCTTTCCTTTCCGCAACAGACACAATATCTAGCGCAAGTAGGTCGTACCGATGACGTCACTACTAGATTCCATGCTCTACTGTTTGGTACAGTTTACATCAGAGGTACGAGAAAGGGTAAATGTAAACATTATAAAAGCAAGGGTTGTAAACTGTTTGCAGAGCTCGGGTTAAAATGAAGCTGGAGTTCCAAGTCAAGTTGGACTACAAACTGTTGATTTTGAACAGTCGAATGTGAAATGTGTGCGGCGTAGCGTTTTACTTTCAAGATATAAAATCAAAACTTTTACTACTAAACCAAGGATGGAGCTTTATCCCTCTAAATGTTGAAACAAGGCATAGTGTAAAGATATGTACTTAGGACTGCATTAATTCGTATACTTTGTACTTCATATAAATGTTTGCAATGATAAACAACACTTATATAATACAAACATTTAAACCTACTTTATTTACATTTGAATGAGACCATGTTCTTGGGTTTTCAGCTAAAAACAGGAACTTCAGTGTCTTCTACATCGTTTTCCGAAAGTTCGATTTTTTTAAGACAAATGCCCCTTTATCTCATGAACTACCAAAGGTATCAAATAAAGTTTGAAAAATAAAAAGGGCCTTTTTAAAAAATATATATATAAGATTGTTTTAAATTCAAAAAGTTTTTTTTAAATTAGTAAAAAACTAATTTAGAGTTTCCACATATGTAAAAAGGCATATATATTTTCAGGAGAAAAACAGAAATACCATATCTTTATTAGTTGTTGTTGAGAAAAAGGGACATATTTTAACTTGGTGGAAGATTTTGTGCAGTGACCCCCTAAAGCCTACCTGGTGTAAAATTACACCAAAACCTTACCGCAAACTGATATTGCATAATTTGTATTATTATTTAAGACGGAAAAAATAAAACTTGAAAAAATTCTCTAAATAAATCGTTATTTTAAAAGAACTCGTTTCTTCAACAATCTCACCATTTGTCAATTTTCTTTCTTCATGTACTTAATCATAAAGGTATATAAATCTGCTAAAACTTCAATCAACAATGAATTGTATACGACAGTTGTACTTCAACTTTTCTCGCTCAGATTGGACATAAGTATTAAATTATTTGATAAAAGTGTGTCGTTTCAATGTTTACTATTCGAAGATAAATTTTAAATATGTTAAGTTATAACCTTTCAGCACATCTAACTGATTTAAGGTCTAGAAATTCCGATATTATATTCAAGCAATTAAACCATTTTTGCAACAATTTAATTCAAATCACCGAACACTGATTTAGGTTCACCAATTTTATTAAAATTATACCTCGTGAAACATTCAGTAAAATATTCTCTCACATGTTTCAGAGCTCAATTAATTTTGTTATTTAACTCCATATTACAGTAATTGACAAATTTGTTTTATGCGATCAATTTAAGTTCCAGAATTCATACTCAGCATATAATGTCTTATTATTTTCCCTTTTAAACAGAATACTTAATCAACTCTCTGCTTTGTGTGAATATTCATAATTCAGCTCTTGCTAGTGCAGTACACTACACATTTATAATTCCCTCACAACAGAGATGCAAGTCTCGGACAATAAATTTGCAGGTGACAGATTCTAATAGAAAACTCTGTTTTGAGAATTCATTTACTTCAAAACCATAACATGATACATTAGGGTTCAGCTCACTGCTATTTATCACACAAATTAAAATATCATACATGGAGATATGATGCCGTTATAAAATGTAAAATGTTTATGGAGAATTTGCTGAAACGCTACAAACGTATAGCAGGTGTTTATATTAAAACTCAGTAGTTTAATGTGTACTTGCATGATAGTAGTCAGTTGTGGTAAGCAAACCCTTAGTTATAATGATTCATTTTATTTAGTGAAATTATGTTTAATTACTTCCTGGCCTTTTAGTTGTTTATTTGTCTGGAGGGTTTACATTGTACGTATACAACTAATAAAGCAGACTATTTTAAATAAGACTTGATAAATTCCAAAGTTTGTTTTTGGTATTCAAAGACAGTGTGAACAATATTCAAAAGCAAACCATCTTAGTTTAAACAGATTATATGTTATTATTTGAGTGTTATGTAGAGTTATATAGCATTTTAAAAATTCGTTCTAACAAACATTTTTAAATAACTGTAAATAATCCTTATCTATGACCTTTCATCATTTCCAACTTAAGCATATTGCATACAACTACAAAAATAGTTTCCCCCAGAGTCAAAACAAACTTCATCCACTTGTCATGAGAGTATAAAATAGTTTTTTAATTTTTTTTTTTTTTGCATATAATAACGGTTTATTTAAAATTTCCCCCATACTAGCTTTGCTCACCAATACTGGTAGCTACTTGTTGTGAAGCAAATGGAAATATATTATAGAATTTAAAATCTGATATTTTAACTGAAATGAAGGTTTGGTTAGGACAGAGGCACTTTAAATATGGTAAGGTGGTGGGGTTGCGTTATGCTAGATCCTATCGCATAAGGAGTAGGGCCAGAATTTTGTGTTAATGAGAGGATTTTTTATATAATAAACCTACCCTAAAAACGTTGTCGGTTGTAAAAAAAACCGATTCTAAATTTGTAAAATAGATTGATATAGTAATAAACGTAAATGTGTGTTGGTTCAGTAGAAGCCTAACCAAAAAAGTCTGCATTTGATCCAAATCAGCAGTTTTATTTATAACTACCCCAAACCCCAAATTTGATTTTCATAATTTTCACATTTTTTTTATAGGAACCCTAAATAATTCCGAGGTAAAAGTAGCCAAGATTATTCTCTAAAAAGCCATCTACATCCAAATTAAAGCTTCGTCAAAATTGGTTCAGCCAATCCGGAGATTAGTTTGGACAGACAGGCAGAAAACAAATTAAAAAATGTATGCTTAGATTTTGGTTATGAGGTAATACACATATGAGCTTAAAAAAATATATATGTTGAAATCACAGTGTACTTTCATAGTAGTTTTAAGGGTCGATCAATATAAAAGGCCCTATAAGTAAATATCTTGTATGGCTTGTTAAAATATATATTTATAAAAGAAAACTTGAACACACAATCTCACAAATAATACGTTTATTAAATCAAACGCATTTCAACGTCAAAGTGGCCATATTCAGTGATGAACGAGCTACAATAATCAAACTATAACTGAATAGTTATTGAACGTACTAGTGGTGAAATTCTGTATTCAAATTTTGTTCTATAAATAAGAGATACTGCAAGATCTATAGTTGACTTAAAGCGAATTATGTAACAACCATTCGAGGTTAGTACTGAGTGAAAATATTTACTCCTAATAAACAGGAAATGTGTAGTCTTAAATTGTCTCATAATATCTACATTGCACGTGAAAAAGTTTATTAAACATAAAAGTAATCAAAAAGTACCTTTTTTATTTAACCCTGGTGACAACACATTTGTAACGCGTGGTTGTATTGAATATTTCACCCACTAAAAATTATCCAATCGCAATAAATCATAAACCGTTGGAAAGGTAATGATCTAAACTTTAAATTTTGTGTTAACAAGTTTTTTTCTAAGACTTGTATTTACATACGTAATCATCGTTGCAGTTTATTAGTTTTCTTCAACAAACTCGGCGCCCGTCAATTCACCGGATTTCGTCATAAAACACGACGAAGTAACGCATCTTTCTTCTCTCTTTAAACCCCGCCCAGTACTTCTTCTAAAGTAAACCTAGATATCGTTGGATTCTTCACAATTTCCCCTATCTAATACTGCCATCCAATCAAAAATCGGACAAATAGTTCTAAAGTTGTAGGCGTTTTGTAGACCCTTGGAATTGGTCAGTTTTCCAACCAATAAACAGCGTTATTTATTACACGTGTTACCTGTGTGATCTCAATCGTTTTTTAGAGATATTTTGGTATCTTTGTAAACATAATGCTTCAAGATAACTTTCCCTGTAAACCAAATATGCTATATTTGAACAGTTTGTTGTGTAGGACCGTGGAAAAGTGACTGCTAATGCGGTGTCATGTAAGGTTTAAATTTGACCTCTAATGGACTTTTATAACATGGGTAGACATAGGAGTATGCGCGCGCATCTTGTATGGTATGTAAGGACGAAAGATTTCTATATTTTTTTCACTTTTGTTATTTAAATAATTCTAAATCAAACACTTAAATGAAAAGATAATTTACAAATATACAGTTCAATTCTTTGATTTATTCTCTACACTTTGTTATAATAATATTTCATTTTTGTGTAAAGCAAATATTCTGAAATTACGTTTGAAACTAGGCCTACTTTTGTTAGCAGTCGTGTAGATGGAACATACAAACTGGTGTTTTCAAAATTAGAAATTTGAAATTGATAAATGTTTTTATACAGTTATATTAAGAAATAAATTACGAAACTTTTTTACATTTATGGAAAAAGATACAAAAAATGTTTACTACTTTTTATGTAGACCTAAAGTTGAACTTTTATTTTTCGTAACTGAAAATTTTTTGTTTCTTTAGCTAATAACTTTGTAAATTTTACATATATCCTTTTTTACTGGCATATATCAATTATGTAATCCTTTCTCTACGAAAATGCTATGGAACACACTTATGGATTGGGGTTAATTTACTGTTTTTGGCGAATTTTTGAAAAAATGCTTGCACACGCCAAAAAATCCATTTTCGTTAAAACCGCCGCGCCGGTTCTAGGGTTTTAAAATTATTTTCCCACAAAATCGCCTCGCCTCACATCTTCGATTTATTTCTGTTTCTATTTTTTAAATGATAATAAACATAGTTTATAATTTAACCTTATTTTGCTTACGTACAATGTATTTATACACCTATTGTCTTCTATTAGAACAAAAATAATTGCAAAAGGTAACTGACAGTGGTTCATGTACACAATATAGCATATTTGGTTTACAGGGAAAGTTATCTTGAAGCATTATGTTTACAAAGATACCAAAATATCTCTAAAAAACGATTGAGATCACACAGGTAACACGTGTAATAAATAACGCTGTTTATTGGTTGGAAAACTGACCAATTCCAAGGGTCTACAAAACGCCTACAACTTTAGAACTATTTGTCCGATTTTTGATTGGATGGCAGTATTAGATAGGGGAAATTGTGAAGAATCCAACGATATCTAGTTGTCTTTTCCCGCGCAGTGCATTACTCTGGGGTTGTACTCTTGGATTCCCAATATCCATCGTGTCATCCTACTGTTGCCGAACTTGCAAGACGTTAAGAACTTCAGTGCCATGTTATCCGTAATGATCGTTAAGGGTGCACCTACAATTAGTGGTCGAAACTTTTTCAGCCCGTGCACAATCGCCAATAGCTCCAGCTCACATATGGTGTAGTGTTTTTCATACGCTTTGAGTGTTCGGCTCACAAAACCTATCACTTGGATATGCCCGTTCGCGTCTAGCTGGTAAAGTTGACTTGCTATTGCTCCTGTACTCGCATCCGTTTGCAAAAACGTTTCTTTCCCTTCTTCTGGATGAGCTATAACTACGGATTCCCTGAACAGCTTCTTAACCTCCTGGAACGCCTGTCGCATGTCCGATGACCACTCCCACTTCTTGTCTTTTCGCAACAGTTGGTATAATGGTTTGGTTGCCGCCGCATATTTTGCTGTAAACCTTGAGTAGTAGTTCACAAACCCCAAAAATGATTGAAGTTGCTTTACACTACGCGGTTCTGGAAACTCCTGTATAGTAGAAAGCTTTTCCGGATCTGTGCGTATCCCCGATGGTGCAAATATAAACCCCAAAAACTTCACCTCCTCCTGGAAAAATATCGTTTTCTTAGGGTTTATGGTTAGTCCGCCATCTTGAAACTTCTGGAATATCATTTCCAAATGCTGTAGGTGGTCTTCAAAAGTCTCGGAAAGGCAGAGTAAATCGTCTACATAATTTAGAGTAAATCCTTCTACCTCACCTCCTAATGTTAAATCTACTGCTCTCACTAATCCTGCTAAAGAGTTCTGTAAACCGAACGGAAGTACTTTAAAATTGTACACCTTGTTATCAAAAAGGAAACCAGTATACTTCCTGGACTCCTGTGTCCATGGTACCTGCCAGAAACTTGACGTTAAATCTATTTTAGAAATATATTTAGTGCGTCTCCCTTTCCTTAAAATGTCTTCTATAGGTGGCGCACTCTCATAATCCGGAACTATAATCTTATTTAACTTCCTAGCGTCCATGCACAACCTAATGGACCCATCCGGTTTCACTACCGTAACCATAGGATTGATGTAAGGTGTCCGCGATCTCTCTATTATATTATTCTCTAACATTTGTTCTATTTCCTGCCTTACAAGCTTTCAATGATTCATGGGGATTGGGTAATTACGATTCACAAAGGTGTCTGTCGCATTAACCTTCAACTCATGAACGTAATTTTTACAAAGCCCCGGCAATTCAGAAAAAACTGTATGATATTTTTCTATTAATTTTTGCAGTAGGCCTTCTTGTTGTTCCGTTAGTATAGTACCATGACTATACTCCTTTGTCAAAGTTATCTTATTACATTTCTTCATTGGAACCGCTACATGCCGTTTTGCTCGGGTTACCGTCTCCCCTCCTTGTCTAAGTCCACACAGCTGATTTTCCATTAGGCCTACTTTCACTTTGTACCTAACGTGTTTCCTACTTAACCTCGTCTTATTTACATCAGAAGTAGCCGTGTTTTTAAATCTAACTTTCGATATTTTTCCACGCATATTTAACAGTGGATTTTGGTTACGTGTCTCTGCTCCTCCTACAGATATTAATTCTTTATGAGTTGGTTTATTGTTTTTATATTTTTTATTATTTTTATTACTCATCGAGTGGTCGGAAAAATTGCAGTGTAGTGTAGCTTGACTTCGCCTTATTTGGATTACAACGTTTACTAGAATGTTCACAGTTATGGATACATTGATTGCGCCGCGACGCTTTGTTGGTAATTGGAATCTTTTCACCTACATACCTAACATTAATTGGAACATTAATCCTTTTTAATGCCCTATTACGCGGAATCTCGTCCTTGGCTTCTTTTGATAGCATCTTCGGTACGATATTTTGTTTGGCTTTCTGCCCCTTCCTACGTTGAACTGACACCTCCCTCGATATCATTTTATTCAACCCGTCTTCGATTTGTATCCTAACCTTATTTGCTTTCCTAGCTGTTGTCTCCGGCTTCCTGTCTTGACTCCTGCCGCACTTCCCTTCCATTACATCATTAATGCCTGTCTCACCTACTTCCGGTCTATTAACGATTTCAGCTTTGTTTACTAACTCGTTCATACTACTTTGATTAATATTTACTTTATTTGTTTTGAGTTTAGTATTCGTTGCCTCGATTTCGTCGGATTTAATTACCTCCGATTTAATTAAATTACTTTTCTTATTGTTTTTATAGTATCGGGAATTAATATTAAAACATTTTCCTTTTAACCGTGTTATTGCAACTTTTTTATCAACAAACGGGATTTTAATATTCTCCTGACCTATTTTGAACATTGCAAATTTTTCTTGCATGTTTATTTTTGCCTGTAAACTATATAAAAGGTCACATCCCATAATTATCCTAGATTTTAGACCTTTTACTACCAAAAATTGTAAATCTACGCTTTTGTCAACCAGTTTAACTTCGATTAGGACTTGCTTGCTGATTTTTTGCACCTTCCCTTTTAATGCACCAATTATTTCCAAACACGCTACCGGTAATTCTAAGATTTTGACATCTTCCGCCTTCAATTTCTCGAGGTAATCTTGCTGGATAACGCTTACTTCGGCTCAGGTGTCAATTTCCATGCAACTAGCATTCGTTCCAAGTTCTACTGGAATCGCAGGTATTTCTTCTAACGGTTTTTCCTGTATAACTGGTTCATCCCTATTATCTAGCAAGTCTTCCCTAATATTTACATTTAAACTACCTAACTGTTTAGGCTGACGTTCGCGCTCCTTTTCGACGATTTTTTCGCCTACTTCAGGTTCGATTCTACTACAAGGAGTAACTTTTTTATTTCCTAAATTTTCGGTGTTTACACGCGTATGTAATTTTTTAATATTATTCTTTTGTTTTTTGTTTTTTCATCGGCCCTGTCATTCCGAAAAAATCTATCCTTTGTCAGAACCTCATTTCTTAGTTTTTCGGCTGCTGGTTAGGATTTGAGTTGGAAGGACGTGGTTTATTGGAGTTTGGGTGATTAGAGTTACTTGGGTTTTGAGCATAGGATCTGTGGACTGGTGGGTTACTCCGAGGTGTGAAATTATGCCTGTTTTGCGTTTCCTGAGCGTCTTGGGGTCTACTTCGCCGATTTTCCTCTATCATGTCTACATTATTTAAGAACTCTATCGCGTCTTGAATGGTTTCGCTTAGCTTACCTATGCTGGCTAATCTTATTTGCTCGCTGAAATGTTGCATCACCGTGAATACAAGGTAACCTTCAGGTAGGAGGGGTTCTAAATCTCGCGCTTTGTTTACTACCATACAGAAATATTCGGTTCTGCTAGCGTTTCCACTTTCTACATACCTATTATTTTCTATATAATTCCTGACCGCTTTTTGTTTTTGGAGCGACCAGTAATTACTCAAAAATGCCTCCCTAAACTCGGCATACTTCATCTCTTCGCGATCTGTTATATTAAAGCATTCGAGTGCGTATCCCTTTAGATGGCGTCTTATGAATTGTATTTTCTCCCTATCTTCCAAATAAGGATTCAACTCGTCCATTAACCCTTCTATTTCTCTTAAAAATTGTTTCGGCCTTTCTTTACTATTTCCCCAAAATTCAATTTCACTTATTTCGCTGTCAAACCGCGACATTACAATTCCTACATTCCCACTCCCACTTCCCTGGCTTAACACATTTCCTATCTTCTTTTCAACGCTCTGCACCCGACTTTCCATTGTTCGGAACCCTTTGTCTACGTTATTTTTCATAGTGGTTGTGGTTTCCTCCAGAAAATGGATAGCGCCTTCAATTTCCCTAATCTTCTCATCTCCCTTGGTGTTTTGGTCCTTACACCTCACGCTTTCTTCCTCCAGGCTTTTTTCCAGGTCTCCCAGCTTTCCAGAAATAACTTTGTATAATTCTTTTTGCTCCTTCTCTCGCTGTAGCCTTTCTGCCGCCTTTTCTTCCCGGATTTTTTCATCCTTGAGCCGTCTTCGTTCCTCTTTCCTCTCCCACTCTTCTTGTTTTTCTTTCTGCCTGGCCTCCTCTATTTCCTTTTCCTTTTTCTCCCTGGCCTCCAGTTCTTCTAGTTTTCCCTTCCGCCTGGCCTCCAGTTCTTCTAATTTTTCCTTCCGCCTGCGTTCCTCTTCTTTCTTCTCCTTCTTCGCCCTGGCCTCCTCTATTTCCTTTTCCTTCTTCGCCCTGGCCTCCACTATTTCCTTTTCCTTCTTCGCCCTGGCCTCCAGTTCTTCTTTATCTTTCTTCGCCCTTTCTTCCTTATCCTTTTTATATTGTTCGAAGAACTCTCTCATCGCCTTATCCGCCATTTTAACTTATTGCTTATTTAATTGTTTTTAATTGCTTAATTTCTTTTTTATCTGTCGCGTCAGAAAACTCCCAATTATTTTTAATTAATTTTACACCTATTTTTTAGGCCTACGCCCCCCAAGCTTCCGATTTTACCGCGACAAATTAAATATACTGGTTAATTATTATTATTTGCTTAATTTATTCACTCCCCCTCTGAACCTTATTACGACACGAAACCGGGAAATATTTCAGACTCGGGAAATAGCAGTAGTATGGCTTAGTATTAAACACAATTCTAAAGCTAACATACACAGTTTTAAGCACAAATAATTTTACGTTAGTTCTTTGACTGATTTTTACTTTTGGTTAACTTTTTAACCACAAGTGAAATCGGCCAACACCGAAGGGCGCCAATTCTACAACGAATCTCTTTTCCAGTGGTTCGTTTTAGAATATTTCGGGCCCCACGTTTCGGGACGCCAATTCTACAACGGATAACCTTTTCTACGATGGTTATTTTGTTGGAGAATAAGTTATTTCCACCTACTGGAAGTCTTATAGGCAATCTCACTTTGTTTGGCCTAGGTGAAATAACTATGTGTCGAATATTCAGTTCGCTGACTATTCTGACAAAAAACTTTACTTTATACTTCCAGTAATTTATTTTTGAGTTTAGCTCAGTTAGAACACAAGTTAATAATTTTACTTTTTGTAAACCTCTGAAGAGTGAGTACACTGGAACTAACCTTGTAAATTGCTTATTTGTGCTTGAAATTATTTTATGAAATTCCACTTTATCAATTCTTAATCTAAATTTCATAAACTATTGGGATATTTGAATATTAGGTGTTTTTGTAAATAATAACCTTCAATAAAACAAAATAAAATTTTAATAATTTCTTTTTTCTAATTTTAAAC
>JAGFPH010007212.1:6696-27574 GCA_018207615.1 Philaenus spumarius | reverse complement strand
TTCAAAAGTTACTAGTTTCTTGGATTTACGTTTCTACAAACGCTATACTACCTTTTACAAATTTGACGGTAATATTTCAAAATGTAGAACATAATTGTTCATGAGATTCATTGCAGTCAAAATAAACTAAAATATGGAAAAAACTATAAAAATGAAGTGATAAAGATCTGGTCCCTGAAATTTATATATAAAAAGTATCTGTATTACTTTTAAATAGAAATAAAATAAACGGTACCAGGAACTGGCACATACTTTCTCACAAACATATTTTAATTATTAAACAGATTCACTATGACTTCATAACTGTAGGAGACGTAATATTAAATTAGGAGATTAACTAATAAATATTATTATTAGAATATAGAGAGAAAACTATTCGTCGATTTCGAAAAATTTGCACCAAATACGTACGTTAGGCCTGTATAGATGCACAAACAAAATGTTTGACATTTTTTAAAAAACAACCTCCATTCTGCCAAAACACCCCAAAAATCAGTTATTATTATTATTAGCTAAACGAAAATATTTAGAAAGATGCGGTTATTTGCATATGGTAGGGTAAATTAAGGGCTCAGATAAGAAAATTTTTAACAAAATCGTTAAAGCCCTTTTTTATAAAAAATAATAACTGATTTTTTGTGATTTTTTTGCCAAAAGGGGGTTGTTTTTCAAAAAGTTGTTAAACTTTTTTCGTGCCTGATTGACATGTTTGGTGCAAAATTTGTTCGAAATCTATAGAATAGTTTTCACTCTAGATTTGTATACATACGGACATACATACAGACAGACATTTTGTAGAAACCACTTTTTTGAACTCATGGGGTCCCAAACATTTCCACAAAAAACTCAACATCGATTTTTTGCGATCACTTCTTTCTCTATACTTCAGTATAATGAAACAGTAAAAATAATAAGTAATTTCAATAACTTATCGTGTACGCACAAATAAACTTGAATCAAGTCCCCATAAAACAACGGACCTGAGTAAATTTAACGTAAAAAGACATTAGGGCATGCGGAATTTATATTATAGGAATAAAACCTTAATATAATAAAACAATTGAATTTTGGCAGGGTGTAAGTAAGTGAGTACAAAGAAGGGACCAAAATGACGATAGAATAGAACCCAATGTAAATTGTGTTCTTTAACTAAGGGGATTCTCGTCTCTATTTTGCAGTCGCATATTTTAGGAGCTCAAAGGCTGTCTAATAAAAAGCACGTACTCTTGGTTTTACTTTCTCACTATAGTATAGAGAAAGTATAGTGATCGCAAACAAAATCTATGTTGAGATTTTTGTGGGAATATAAGTTTTACCATCCTGAATTTAAAAAAGTGGTTCTTAGAAAATGTCTGTCTGTATGTCTGTCTGAATATCTGTATGTATACAATGCTAGAGACATAACTATCCGATCGATTTCGAACAAATTTGCACCAAACATGCCAATTAGGCCTGTATAGACGCACGAAAAAAGGTTTTGAAAAACTTTTAAAAACAACCCCCTTTTTGGCCAAAAAACTCCCAAAAAATCTGTTATTATTTTTTATAAAAAAACAGCTCTAACGATTTTGATAAAATTTGGCTTATTTGTATTCCTTAATGTACCCTACCCTATGCAAAAAACCGCATCTTTCTAAACATTCTCGTTTATCTAATAATAATAATAATAACTGATTTTGGGGGGTTTTTGGCCGAACAGGGGGTTGTTTTTAAACATTAAAAAAATAGTTTCTTGCATCTATACAGGCCTAATTGACGTGTTTGCTCCAAATTTATTCAAAATTGATCGAATAGTTTTCTCTCTAGATAATAATAATAATATTGATTAGTTAATCTCCTACTTTAATATCACCTCTCCTCATACTCCTAAAATTATAAAGTCACAGTGAATCTGTTTAATAACTTAAATATGTTTGTGAAAAAGTATGTGCCAGTTCCTGGTCCCATTTATTTGACCTTTTAGTAGTGTTTTATAACAGGTATCACAGAATAAAAATATTTAATCTTGTAAACAGTCAATTGTTGACATCTGGTAAACATTTAAATACAACAATAATGAACACATTGTTGTAAAATACATTTAGCCAACAGATTAAATAGAAATTATAACACTTTACGTTACAGTCACCTGGCTGTCCACTATTATGTGTTATCCCAACTTAAGGACTGACTGTGTCAGATTGTTCTTTTAGTGGATGTAGTTAGCGATATCTTATCAATCATGTAAAAGGTTGCGTTAGCTTGAAATTGCGTTTGGCTATTCAATGCTTTCTTTGTCTTTTCTGCAATTGTTATAGCCTACATTTGGCAAGATATGCGAAACAGCTGTCAACTATTGACAGTTTACATTATTACTCAGACAAGTGGTAACGCATAAATAGGCCTATATCATAACATATTAGTAGTACTCTGCACTGAAATTCCAACGAAACAGTTTCACATTTTTCCTAATAAACAACAAAAAGAATTCTTCTTTAGTTGCTCGACAGTTCATTTTGTTTTTTTTTTAAGTGCAAAACTTCTTATGGTCCGTTCGGCTCTTTTTGCGTAGGTAATTAAATCTCGCTCGCCGTACCAGAACGTACCACGAATCACGATATAAAATACATGATACCAATGAAATGGATATTGTGCTTCCTAATTTTGTAGTTTGTTTTAAAATAGTTTATTTGGTATTAGCTCTGAAATGGACATTGTGCTTCCTCATTTTGTAAGTTGTTTTAAAATAGTTTACTTGGTAATACCTCTGAAATGGACATTATGCTTCCTCATTCCGTAAGTTGTTTTAAAATAGTTTACTTGGTAATATCTCTGAAATGGACACTATGCTTCCTCATTTTGTAATTTGTTTTAAAAATTTGTACTTGGTAATACCTCTGAAATGGACATTATGCTCCGTCATTTTATAAGTTGTTTTAAAATAGTTTACTTGGCAATACCTCTGAAATGGACATTATGCTTCCTCATTTTGTAAGTTGTGTTAAAACGGTTTACTTGGTAGTGTTAAAATAATCAAATTTCATAAGACCGACCATAGGCCTAGTGTTTAAACCAATATGATCAACGATTTATATTCATTACAGTTTTCACTTCTGCCGGCAGTCCCGCGACTGCTTTCTTTTTTGCAAAACTTGTCTAATGTAGGCTAATACACTTTCTTTTGCATTTAGGCAGACATTCGACTCAAGCATCTCTGGATTATTGACTAAGAACAGTATTGGGACATTTCATTGTTACATACAACCTCTTGTTTTATTTTACCAAGTGAGTTCAGCTCCTTACTAACTATAACTTTAGCCAGGAAAGATGTACTCAAAATCAGACTAATTTCATTGTAACGTATTTTATATATATATAATTTAAAACCAGTTTTTTGCTTGCAAAGTAATTTTGTTTAATTTCTTTCCTGTTGTATGTATGTAAATTACACTACTACATTATGGGTAAACAACTGAAAGGGTAAGAAGCAAAGTGGTATAAGTCATGAAAATAAAAATAATTTACTCATTCCACTATTTCGATTTTTAACTTCAGTATCAGTTATGAGGAAAATGATTTAAGGGGCTCCGGAGCACCTAAAGTTTAATTTTTAATTTGTTTTTGTTTTTATTGCTTATTATTGCCCTTTTATTTAGCTTTAAAACAAACCTAAATGTATTATTATATCGCAACTCTAAGAGGGTAAAAACACGTTTATATTCTTAATAATTTGATATGATTTATCTAATTTGAAAATTCTTAAATTGCGCCTATGGTGGGAATTTTCATTTTGGTAGGGATATTTGGCTTTTTTTATAGTGCCTAACCTGATTATACAGGCTTTACAGCTGATTACAACTCTGAATATGGGGCTGGTATGTATTAAATATGTAAGTAAAACTTTTAACACATTTTGCGGAAATCATATATGTTATTCCTAAAAGGTATATTTTATCAAAATCTATCTAACATATCGATCTGAAATTTTCAAGGGTTGTTTAATGGAGTATACTACAGGTTTTGACAAGAGCATTTTGTAATACAAGTGATCATTTCTAAGTTATGGCTGAGAAATACGGCAAAAACTGGTCAAAATTCTATTCTTTTATAAAAATAATGACAAAATGTATTCAAATGCTTGTATTGCAAAACCATCACGTTAAATTTTGTATTTAAGTAGTACTAACACACTGATAAAGTTTTACTAATTTTTATCCAGTAGTTTCTGAGAAAATGTTCCTTAAATATTGTAATTTTAACATTGATGAGAGGGGGCGCTCCGGAGCCCCAAGTCTACTTTTAAAATAAACCGGGTGGTATCAGCACTTAAACATGGTCTGACGGCTACCTGCTATTTCTCCTGGGCAAAAGTTCTTCTAACCTGAAAAATTACATGGTTTATATAACTTTTCTCCTGACCCATTTCTAATAAAGTCTTATTATTGTTATCACATTTTGTATGTCTCTCCTGAAAACTGCCTAGAAAATCCAGTAACTTTTGTACATGGATTGAGAAACATTATACAAAGACAACACTTATACAATCTCATAGTACTGCAACTATATATTTATTACTAAACGTTTAATATTTAAATTAAGTTATTGATTTAAATATTTTTAAGTGGCACTAGTTGTGTTGATATTTCATCGAACAACTGGACAAAGAAAGATATTACAAACGCGTGGGAGCGCACGAAACATTTCACTCATAAATAACACTAGCGTGTTTATGCAACAAGTAATTGTAAAGTAATCTGCATTTGCGATCGGCTGGAAGAAAGAATAGCGTGCGACACCTATTCGTCACGACCGGCCCCGCCGTCTACTATCGACCTATCGTCACGGTAGGCACAGTCAGCTGTAAACTGTTTTCTGTGGAAAATGAGACATTTACGTGAGAATCGTTAATTTATTAAGGAAATGCATCAGCATTTGCATATGATTAACATTCGGGATAACTGTTGGGCAATGCTGTTAAATGGAGAATGCATGGCCAGTGTAGTGTGTACAATAAAAGATATCAAGTTTTAAACTGATAAGAACCTCCAAGATTCAATCACAATTAACTTATTAAATCGATTATATTATTAGGAAAATCTAAACTAACAAAAAGTAAATAAAGGTATCAAGTAAAACTAAATAAGCGTAGATAAACAAACTTCCATAAATCCACCCCAAAACAGTATATTCTCTTAATTGATTTTCAAACATGCATGTTTCCAAACTGATAAAGTAATTTGATTAATGATTTTATTGAAAGACAAAGGTATTATATTAAAACTAGGGGAGACCCCTGAGTGCACCGCAAGCCAACCCCCGTTGGAACCTTTTAAAAACATACGCTATGTTTTATTTATAATAAAGGTGAAGGATTAATAATAACCTCAAAACTAAGATGGTAAATTATGTTAAATGTTCAAATCAAAATATTTCGTATATTTTATAACAACAGTTATAATAAAGGTTAAAAGAACCAGTATGGTCCAGGTGTACACTTAATCAAAAACCTAACCAAAAAGTTACTCACTATCAATTACCGTATATTATAAATAAATGGGTCTACTATACTTCTTATTTATTTTTAATTAGGATGTAACGTAGTTTTTTCTAATTTTAAATTATTTAACGCAAGTTTGTAATGGTTTGTGTAAGTTGAAACATGTGTTGGTTCAGTATAGGCCTAACTTAAAACATTATTTTGTACTAAAAGCTGGACATCCGAATCAACTATCTAAACTATCTGTTATTTAAAAACATCTGGTGTGCACATCACACAACTTTCCTTACCAAAATAGATGCTGTATCAATTATCAAATTTCTCGAGCGAGAGATTGATGATACCATTTTCGAGTTAATAGGAGTATCCGTTTCGAAGAAAGCGGTACTAACTTCAAAACGGTTAATCCCACGGACCTGATTTTGGTCTCAATCGATTTCTAACCTCACAAAATGTCAAATTTGATACCAAATACGGCTAGTTTAAAAAAAGACATTTTTACCCCCAAAAACGCCCTTTTTGGGGGCAATTTTTGAAAAAATGGAAAAAGTTGAGTGGGGTATCGTTTTTGACATTATTTTGGACGCTGAATCGAATGAGGCCATTTTCAAGTCGATAGGACCAGCCATTTCAGAGATTAAAACAAAATAACTTGGTTTTTGTAATAACTTTTTTCAACGAATTTTTAACGGTCTTTCGCGTACGTAGGGTGTTAAGGGGGTCGGAGTAGAGTATGTTAGCAAAGTTTAATCAAAATCGTTAGAGGGAATTTGGAGTAAATACCAAAAATGTGCTAAAAACTGCTCCCACGGTAAGACACCACCTCCGATTTGCTTCAAATTTACATGGGTTTAATTGTTTACATGTTTGAAGATATCCTGTAAATTTCAGTTCGATCCGTCCAGCCGTTTGCCCTGTGCACTCCGGACACACACACACACACACACAGACACACAGACACACAGACACACAGACAGACCAATTGCCAAAAATGCATTTTTTGGACTCAGGGGGCCTTGAAACGTAAAGATATTATGAAAACTCGACATCGAATTTTTGGGTCGATCGCAATACTTACCTTACCTAGTATAGGGTAAGGAAAGTAAAAATCATTATTTACTTCACCGAAAGCAGCTGGATTAGTTTGTTTCTTATTATAAACAGCTGTTTTGTATAGAACTGTTTTTATAACCTCCTGAATTCTATAAACATCATTATTTACATCCACGAAAGCAGCTGGATTAGTTTGTCTCTTATTTTAAACAGCTGTTTTTTTATAGAAATGGTTTTTAAATTCGTCCCACGTTAATATTGTGGGGAAAACCCGACCTTTGAGATTAGCCCACGCCATAGGAATGTTTGACATCTAAAACCTTATTGCAAAACTTCGAAATGAGACGAATTTTTTTACAACTCAAACATTAAATTTGTTCCAGAAGTAAGGAAGGAGTTGTGTTCACAAAAAACTGCTCCACGTATTATATATAAGGACATATAAGGATACTTATTTCAGAAGAATATAGCAACTAAAGATAATAATAACCAAAGATGATAGTAATTGATCCCTTTAATATTGTCAGTTATTTATAAGACTTGTATTTCTAGTATGCGAAACACATCCCTTCCACATATATAAATTTGTTAAGTTGGTTTGTGTACGCTAATAAACTCAAAAAGTTCTGCGTCGATTGAGTTCAAATTTTGACACAGTATACAAACACGCTTCAACGAATGTTTTTATATATTTTAAACCCCCGACACAACGGGATATGGGGGGTTGGGTGAAAGTGGGAATGAACAATCGAATATATTCAAATATACCCAAATATGAATTGGTTGCTATAGCAACGACAAATTCAAAATACACGTGTCGAAAAATAAATTGATTGCTATGGCAACGATAAATAAAAAATACACGTAACGAAAAGCGTTACAAAATTGGTTGCTATGCCAATTAATGTAAATACATTCAAGACACATGAGTTTTGGTTAATCAATCTAAATTCGATTGGTTCCGTCTGGCGTAGTTCATATATTATCTTCAAGCGCTAGAATTAACAATTAACCAGAAATAGAAAGTAATAAAACGTAGAAAGTAAGTTAATATAATTATATATTTTGATACAAGTATTACTGTTTCCACACGTTTAATGTAATTATTATGAAGGTGTAAATACATTCATTGGTGTAGGTGTCTATTCATTGTAAATACATTCAATAAAAATAAAATGTTAGTTCATCAGTCTAGGCCTAACCTAATTTTATTTTGTGTATGTTTAATTTATTTTACCAGCCTGAACGCCAACATACACACACTAATTTTAGGTTAGGCCTAGAAACTAATTTTAAGTCCAGGCCTAACCGAAAATTATTGTCCGATGAAACTAAAACAAATAAATTAAACTCTGTGATTTTATTCGTTACTTTGCATTATTTACATAGGAAAAAATGATAGAAAATAAAAAATATACGAATTTCAGAGAGGAAGAGAGAGAAAAAGAGAAAGTCGCACAGAGGGGACATAACGCTTTTTCATCAAGTCACGAAAATTTTTAAATATCTATAATCAAAATATCCATATTAAATTGCATTAGGATTTGTAGAAAAGGCGTAATGAACTTCGTTCCTGACGGGGGTCCCACGACCGCACACATTTTAACGTTAAACGTATGGAAACAGTAAATATTTGTATTTAATCTAAACATATTGTATACCCACAAGTATTTCAAAATTAAACAATTATGAAACTAATGCTTTGTTTTGTTCCTCATTTCTCATCCTTGCAACCATAATGTGCCACAGTGAAGCATAGCAGGCTACAGTTACAGTAAAGATCACGAAATAATACCGTTGAGGTACGGGCTTGTTTACACCGAGACCTTGAACGCACCAATCGCCTTAGTGCGACGTTGTCACGTTCTTCTAACTGAACGCGGCTGACTCAACGCATTTATAATTCGCGCTCAAGCCTCGAGCGGTAAATACGAGGAGTGTTCGAGAATAGTAGATATAGGGCAACGCTTCGTGCCCATCCTATATTCCGCCACGCAACGGTATTCTTTAGTATTCTTCTCCCACCACCAGTGGGACGAAGCAGTTCATAACCCGAGGCAGCAGGCAGCAAGGTCGCAGTACAAACTCTCCCACCACCAGTGGGACGAAGCAGTCCATAACCCGAGGCAGCAAGATCGTAGTACAAACTCTTAATATAGTTATAGATATAATATAATGTATTCTATCAAATGTGTGAGATGCAATTGTTCCTCATGTAAGGGAACTCTATGTCTATCTACCTCTACCAGGAGTTATGATCTGGTAAATATATTATCATGAAACCGTTTTAATTTCTTTCTACTATTCTAAAGTATAAGGTTTTTGTTTCGAATTAGTTTTCCTATGATTATTATTAAGTGGTGTACTAAATATAATAACGACCTCCTTGGTATTAAAAGTAGCATAGTAATTAGTTCACTATTCTTATTCTTTATCATTATGCCTTTTTAGAAAGTACATAAATAGGTAACCATATATGAACCTGAACAAGTTACGTCAGAATTTCGTGTAAAACCACTACACTTCTCTTCTGAAAGTATAAGTCAGTCTTTTAACGCTTCCACTAATGCAAACATTTGACCTTTTCATTTTTCCGCTCCATTGAGTCCCTCGGTAAAAGATACAGAATATGTATTCGCCATTATATTCCATTCTTTCGCATTATTAGATGCAAAATATTTCTTGGAAAAAATATAACTACATATTTTTGTAAATTTGATTATTTTAGTACTTGTGATAATCCTTAAGGCTTCGAAATAAACAAGAAAATCGTCAGGCTCGTTCCGATTGTACGTTTCGTACCGTTTAAATTTCTTTGAATTTGAATAACAACTCGTATATAGATAAGGATGTTTGGATAGTACGAAATGTAATTAAATGCAGAGCAGAGCTGCTGTATTTGAACTGCAGGCCTTGGGTGGAGGGGGTAAATTACAACTGTTCGCTCTGTAATTTGAAGGTTAAAGAAGATATTTTCCATTTTTTTAGCGGTTTGTCCAATCTTGGGAACAATTAGGAAACAATATTTTGGGAAATTGGAGTTGGGTTGGGAGGAATTACTTGTACAGCCTTAACGGGCAAAATTGTAAATATCTTGCTCGGTACGTTCAACAGGCTTGTCAATACGGATGGGAATTAGTCCGCGAATTTAATTATTAACGTTGTAAATTTGTATTTGTTTTCATGTCTTTACTCCCTCTCAATCTTTTGTTAATATTTGTATTGTTGTTGGCAATCTTAGCTTAATGTTTATATTGTTGGTAATCTTTGCCTAGTTTTCATATGTAATTCATTTTTAGTTGTCGTCTTGGGTGCGTGTGGGTGTGTGTGTGCGTGTGTATGTATGCAATTATGTATGTGTGTCAGGATTAGGATAATTATTTCTTGTTGGTTTGTAATGTTTTGTTAGCGTTATGCATGTAACACATAGAGCTAGAGGTGATAAAATAAGAAGGTTTAATAGTCTTCCAACCGACAGACGGCAAAACCCATTGTCTAAATAAGCTTGAAAAAATAAATTATTGTAACCTTCAATGTTTAATAAAGCTTTATTATTATTATTATTAATACGATTAATAAACAATAATTTTAGTTTATATATTTTAGTTTAATCGACTGATTAATTATGTAAGTGTAAATACCTTTTTTTTTGTATTCTGCTAACAGTTCAGTATTTATTTTTCTATGACGGTAGTTTCGTCTATTTTATTCCGGCATTGTTGAACAGATGTGAAATTAGAAGCATATTTCAACAAATCCATTGACGAATGGTACAATAATTGAACAATGCCTGAATAAAATATGCAAAACTATAGTCACCTAGAAATAACTGCGTTTACTGAACTGTGAATAAAATAGAAAAAAAGGTGTTTACAATTATACAATAACTATGGGGCTCCGTCCCCCGCTCGCTTCGCTCACCAACCTCAGCAGCAAAGCAAACAGATTATTGTATGCTATGATATTTTCACTGGAATAACGGTACATTAGGACAGAGATGTTTTATTTTTATAATTTTCAAGTTATAAAACATGACCAAAATTTGATACGGTAAATCAGTATTTCAAACTGGTCAAATAGGCCTAGCAAAGGGTTTGCTATTGCCTAAGCTAGAAAATACTGTTGGTTGTGAAAAATAATTACCTGATTCTAAGTTTTCCAATTTGGTTGTTATGGTAGTAAATCTACATACTTTCAAGAAACGTGCGTTGGTTCAGCTTAAACTAACCCAAAATGGTGTTAATCCAAATACGCTGTTTTATTTGTAATAAGTAACAACAGATGTTTGAACTATAATAAAGTAAGCCTTTATCGTTAATTTTTTGTTTGTGTTTGTTTGTTTTTGTTTTGTTAAAATAACTTAAATAAACGGTACCAGATAACTGCCACATACTTTCTCCCTGTTAAAACTTTATACCTTCCCAAGAGTAGCATAGGAGGTGGTTATTTAGAATTGCAAAAGTAGGACATACCATGTAAAATGTAAGATGCATGTAACACACATCCATATTATATTATAATATTATTATTATTATTGTCGTTGTAAAAACTATTCGGTCGATTTCAAACATGTCACTTAGGCCTGTATAGGTGAACGTAAAAAGGTTTTGAAATTTTTTAAAAAACAAATACGTTTTTGGCCGAAACCTCAAAAAAATCTGTGATTATTATTATTATTACCTAAACGAGAATTTTTAGAAAGATGCAGTTTCTTGCAAATGGTAAGGTACATTAAGGGCTACAAATAAGCAAAATTTTATCAAAATCGTTAGATCCGTTTTTGAGCAATTTATATTTTTCTGGTTTTTTTGCAATTTGGGGGGGGGTAAACCTCCTTATAAATCAAAAATTTAAAAAAATGAAAAATGAAAGAACTACACCTACATACCAAATTTCATCAAAATCGAACCGTTGGTATGGTCTCCAGCTCTGTACACATCCTAACAGACACACAGATACACGGACAGACATCACCCAAAAAACACTTTTTTGGGTTCAGGGAGAACCCAAACAAATAATTCCACTAAGAATTGTTTTGGGTCTAAGGAACACCAACACAGATAATTCCCCTAAACAATTTGTTGGGGTTCAGGGACAGATAACAGATAACAGATAAACAGATAACTCCACTAAAAATTCAAATTAGAAAATTTGGACGAAAACAATACATTCTCCATATACTACGAATAGGGGGGAGTGAGTAAAAAACTGTTGGTTGTACAAAATAATTAACTGATTTCAAATGCATTTAACAAAAGTGTCTTGGTTCAGAATAAAACACATCTAGAATTGTTGTGTTTAGAAGCTATTGATTCAAATCAACTCTATTACCTCTTATATCGCTGAGAGTGAACACCGTATTTTAAACATTTTCTACCCTTAAAACCAAAATCCTTCCTAATGTATATCTACATAGTGGCCTGAAAATTTTAAATAGTTTTGGCTGTACATTAAATAGTTTTGGATGTATATTATATGAATAAGTCAGTCAAAGGAATTCTTATTAATTATCGAATTACTTTAGGGTGATGCAGATATCCCTGTTTCTTCCTTCCTTTTCCTTCAAATTATGTCTTTTAAATAATTATCTGAAATTATTAAATGGCATTGTTAGCATAATTTAAATTATGCCAGTTTATGCCTTGTATAATGGGTTATTTATTAACGTGGAATTTTATGATGTCTTATAAATAGTCGAAATGCGAAAGTAAGAAACAAAGGCAATGCAAATATTAAATATTAAGAAATATCCAGGCATGCTACAATTATATATATGTTTTTATTTGTATATTCACCAAACTATGGAACAAGTGGGTTAGCGTGGTCGTCCAGTCTATAATAACCTCACACAGGTGAGCAGGCTCGAACCTAATTACTAGTGTTTGAATTGTTCTGCCCTCTATCCTTCGTTAGTCTAACTGGAATATTTAATACAAATTACGCAAACTATAATTTTTATTTTAAAGGCTGTCGAAACATGACGTTATACAAATATTGTTTTAACTAAAATCATGAACTTTAGAAAATGTTGTTTATCAAACTAATTACTTTCTGCTCCTTTTAGTTAAGCTTTAATGCATTTATAACGCTTCATGAATTAAAGAGTCTTAATTAGGCGACTTGAAGTAATCAAAGTGAATGCTAATTAAAGAAGTGAATTTTATAAGCACACTGAAGAAGTTGCGCTTAATTCAATTTCGTTAATTTGTAGACATAAATGTGTACACACAGGCTGTTCTTTAGTTAAATATAGAAAATAATCTGGAGCTAGTTACATTTAAAATTGCATTTAAAAAAGTAAATTGTTAGAAATTATAATTATTTCTGTTCTAAGTAGGATATTTTATTTACTTGCTTCCTTTTGAGGTTCTGCTAGCTAGTTCATTATCATGGTGTCTCTATAAACATTCTAATTTACTGCTGGGTTTAATTTAAAGGTAGTAAAATTATTCCATTTTATTACATTGACTTAAGTAGTCGAATTGCAAAATGGTTTGTATGGCTCTTAAGGCCACCTAAGAATATACTACACCTAATATACCTAAGTATTATAATCATGAAGATTTAAAAAAAATAATTGTTTTAAAGTTTTAATTAATAAAAAGATTTACAAACAGTTGTTAATGACATTTTACTTGTTCAATTACTGATTTAAATATTTTGAATTGATTAATAAAAAACATAACTTCCCTCTATTATTTTAGTAATACATTTATTTCTTCTCTAAATATGAAATAATGGTTTTATTCTAATATAGTTGTATTTACAACATCTACAGTGCATTAAAGGTCTAATAAAAAAGAACCATCCACTTGTGTAGCGAACAATGCGGTCTTCCGCAGAATAATTTAATATAAAAAAATTCTTATTGTAAATAATAAATATAAATTCAAACTTAGGTAGAAAAAAATATCACTCCAATAATTTTAAGGACCGAGGGTCCCTTATCAGTAATACGGATTTATCTAGAGAAATGTATATTTAAACTTAATATATATTTTTTGTTTTCATTTAAAAGCAAAATCCTCAATACAGTGTATTTTCATAGTCAAATAATTGAAATATATTTTCTTTGATACTTTCTCAAACAGATTATAAGAACGTTTAATTTTTAAAGTAATAGACATTTTGTAGAACAGTAATAACTTTTACAATATAACTTATGCATATAACTTGAAAACGTATCCAAAACTTACTACAGCGCACCATTCTACATCCATTTATCTACTTTTAACATTGTTCCCATCGAAACCAAAACAATCGTGTTCTGATTTATGGACACATCGAAGTTTTGAATTTGTATGAAAAAAAAAAAATCACTCACACCTTTGTTAAAAGCCACAAAGTGTACAAATTGAGTAACTACCTTTATATAAAAAAAACTAAAAACTTCGTAATTTTGTCATTGATTATGTGTAAAATATAATTTAAAATCTTTGTGTTGGAATATATCTTAATTTGTAAATGTATAAAATAATAAATCTATAATTAGAAATACAATTTTACCGCCTTCTTATTTTAATGACAAAACAATTATTTATAGCCAACCAGATCAAAAATTATATAAAGCAACTTTATTACGAGTGTTTTTCATTTTGTATGTCAATAAATTTCTTGTTTTTTATGAGCGTTATCTGTTTCCCGTAATTTTTTACGACAAATTAAATTACAAGCTAGTACTTTGTGTCACATTGAATGAAAAGCTATAAATAAAACAGGCGGAAACAGTAACAGTACCTGTGCAGTACAATTGTAAACTGGTTGTGGTAAGTAACAATTTTTAACTACAGATATATTTTTTAAAACATTTTTTATTTCTAATATATTTTTTATTAAAACTATATTTACACAACATTATTTTGCAATTACTAAAACTAACAGTATTGTGTTAAAAAAAATGAATTTTGTATATTATTTTTTGTGTGATGTCGGTTTCAGGGAAAAACGTCATGTGAAGTGTAAATTACAACTCTTAATTAGTGGGGACAATTTAACAAATTCAAAACTTACTTAAGACACATACTCTGATAATATATTCAACCTTAAAAATATATATTTCAATCTCCACTTTAAAACCCAATTAATACAAATAGCCTTCAATTATGCATTTTATTTGTAATTAACTAGCAGGGACCCGTGGCTTAGTAAAAAAAAGAAAAAGTTTATGATATAAATAAAGGGAAAAATAATAGTTTTTTTTAAAAATATGACGTAAGATCTGAGTTTCCAATATGACGTAGTTAGTTCAAAGTTATCCATGTTTTCATGTTTTGAATGATTTCATGTATCTTAATGGAATAAGTGTACAAAATGTCTGCTCTCTGTCTTTAGGAAATTATAGAAACTAATTGGATTATTATTAGGGTTGCTAGCAAATGTTCGCCGCTTAACAGTATGTAAAAAAATGCTAATCAGGTTTACTTTTAACTTTCTCACAACCTATACGTACACTAGGCCCAAGCTAGCCGCGCACATGGCCTTCAGATCAGGCGGGTGGGCTGGGATCGAGGCGGGGGTACCTTTCTAAAAAAATCTGCCGCGCCGTAGTGCCGTGACTCACTCTAGTAATTTCCCTTCCTTGCTCGATACACTGCGGGAATTTCAGCAGGACGGCTAATACACTGGTTACCGTGCGCGCAGCTAGCTTGGGCCTACTGTAGTATATGGAGAAAGTATTGTTTTCGTCCAAATTGTCGAATTTGAATTTTTAGTGGAACTATCTGTTTTGGTGCTCCCTGAACCCAAAAATTTTTTAGTGGAATTACCTGTGTTGGTGCTCCCTGAACCCAAAAATATTTTTCAGTGGAATTATTTGTTTTGGGGCTTTCTGAACAGGGATTTTTTGGTTATATCTGTCTGTTAGGATGTGTACAGAGCTGAAGACCATACCAACTGTCCGATTTTGATGAAATTTGGTATGTAGGTGTAGTTCTGGAATATCTGCAGGCATTTATTTCATTTTTTCAAATTGAAGGGGGTTTACCCCCCCCCCCCCCCCCAAATGGACAAAAAACGAGAAAAATCAAAATTTGTCAAAAACGGCTTCAACGATTTTGATAAAATTTTGCTTATTTGTAGCCCTTAATGTACCCACTATATGCTAAAACCGCATCGTTCTAAAAATTCTCGTTTAGGTAATAATAATAATAATACATGAGTGGGTTGTTTTTCAAAATTTTCCAAAACCTTTTTTCGTTCATCTACATAGGCCTAAGTGACATGTTTGGTGCAAATTTGTTCGAAATCTATCTAATAGTTTTAATAATAATAATAAGAAGAAGAATATTTATTAGCTAATCTCCTACTTTAATGTGTCCCCCTCCTACTTTAATACAATCACCTCCTATGCTACTCTTGGGAAGGTGTAAAGTTTCAATTGGGAGAAGGTATGTGGCAGCTATCTGGTACCGTTTATTCTATTTATCTTGTACGAAGTAAATTTAAAAATGTCAGCTCTCTAGCTTTAAGGAAACTACAACAATTAATATTTATTATTATACGTGTTTTTACTACATTTTCACCCCTTATCAGCTTGCAAAATATTATACCAGTTTACTTTTTGTATGTATCTTGTAAAAAATAAATGTACAAAAGTTAAGCACTCTAGCTTTAATGAATGTAAAACTGTTCATATTTATTTGTTTAATTGTTGCTTCATACTTTAAATCAAAATTAATTCTAGATTTTCTCTCGGTTCAGTAGTTCCAGAGATTACAACATACAACATAAACAAATTTTACCGTTTTATAATATTAGTATTGGGATAGATTTGTGTGTTAAGTGTTGCTTTTGCAAATCATATTGAGTATAATTTAACCTGTCCAAGCTATTGGCAAACATACCATATGTACAGTCTTTTTTTTACTTTAAAAAGTCAGAGTCAACTATAATTTACTGAATAAACATCAATAAACATTAAGGGAAATCGATCTTATATTTTTCGAGTTACAAATAAGACATGTATCAAATTATTTTTTTCATAAATCAGTTAACAAATATATTTTTTTCATATTATTAATATTATCTGCTAAATGTTTCTACTGTGTTTGAACGAAGAGCAAACAATTATGTATTAACAATTTGTATTAACCAAGATGAAAAGGAAACATAAAACCATAAATATCATTAATTCTATGTTTAACCTTAAAGTAAATATGAATATTTTCAGATATTTATAAGAAATCCTGGAGTTCAGAGTCTACTAGTAATATTATATCAGCTCACACTATGGCGTCATAACCAACCCGTACTTAGAGCTGAGTCATACAGTTTGACAGATTTATAATCTTATATTGGTTAGCTAAGTGCTTTTACTTCACTTACTATCGTTTAACGACATTTTGATGGCCGTTAATATGACCCCAATGTCCTCTATGGTAGCATAAACTGCAACAAAGATTCCTTTTATGAACAATATTTTATCCTCATATTCCTGTATGTATCGTTAATCATGCAGTTTATCTTATTGAAGCCAAGTACGCTAACATTAAAAATAGACTATTTGCAAGTGAATAAAAAATTGGTAAATATACAAATTAAAACAATATTTCAAATAAATATCTTCGTTTCCTCGCAGGAAGATACTCAAAGAATTATTAGGTGTTTTTTTTAAACCCAGGTGGTCTAAGATGAAATAATTCAAAGCCGTGTTACATATTTATTTTAACAAGTGCTGGTGAGGTAAAGAAGAAGAATGTGACCAAAGTAGTGACAGTTAATGGTGTAACACAATTTATTATATTTCGTTTACTCTATTATATTTCGTGCTAGTTAGAATAATAAAGAAAGAAAATTATTTTGTAGTTAAAAAGCCAGTAACTAAGTTAGAACTTATTAAGGGTTCCAAATGTATAGTAAACTAAGCGTAGCTTTTCTGGTGCAAAAAACAAGACATTCCAGGAACACTTTTTGTTTGCGAGAGTTAAGATCTATTGTAAGTGTAGTGACGGTTTTAAGTGTGTTGTGATTGATTTAGGGATGAGCTTGGGTTTGGTTTTTATTTGTTTATGAGATGACCTAGAAATAAAAGTAATTTCATGGCGGGTTGTGTACAAGACACAGGGGTCTGTTCCTGCATTCTTGTATCTGTCACGATTTCGGACAGGTGTGTGTGCTTCGAGCCCTCTGCTGGAGTAGCTAACGATTGAGTTAGCTTAATGATAAAGTCGTGGATTGTCTCTGTTTTCAGACCTTGAAGAATGGTTGTATTTCGAACGAACCCAGGTGAGTTGGTTAACATTCGAAGAGTTATTTTTTTTAAGGAATCCAACTTTTTTTTGCCGATTGAATTTAGAAGAGAATACCAAGCTGGGCCTGCGTAGGTGACTATGGGGCTAAGATACATTTTATACATAGCCAGTCTGATGGACAGAGGAGGTGAGCTTTTCTGACTAATCACCGGATAAATATTAGAGCGAGCTCCAATTGCTTTCCAATGACTAGCCTGATATGATGGGATAAAGTTAGCCTACGATCTAGGATCTCAGGAGGAACGATTTAGTATCGGTAGACCAGACAAATCTTAGTTCTACGACTAAGAGATACTAAGAGATATATTTCTAAATGGATTGATGATACTTGTAGAAAAATAAACAATAGAGTGTTTATTTTATCCACTAGAATTGAGACGTACTTCAAATTGTTTGCAACTGTGGACGCTGAACCGTAATTCAAAATAATCTTTTTGGGCTAAAACAATTCTTACTCTGTTACCTGCAACGTGAAAAAAGGATAGGGTTCGTTTGGAATAAAGTTGAAATATTGTCATTAAAATAATAATTAGTGTAAGTGTTGTAATATATTACTTTGTACGTTTTAAAAAAAATACATGTTTTACTTGTAACCTATCTATTATCTGTTTAAAAATTAATGTGAAGGCAGGTCATATGAAATATGTATTGCCTAGAGCACTGCTTCCCAACCTGTGGTACGCGTACCACTAGTGGTGCGCAGAGGCCACTGCGGTGGTACGCGGTGACGTTCTAAGTACAAGTATTATATGTCGGGATTGTTTGGGCCGGTGCGTCAGCATTAGTTCACGGCCCACACAGAGGTCAGATGGCTGTCGAGAGGGAAAGATTGTTTGAGCTGCGCCATGAAGGTTTCGTTTTTTTTTTGTCTGACACAAAATTTGAATTGAAAAACTGCTTTGCAGAAGAACTGTGGCTGTGCAAGTATTTGGCAGATTTATTTTCAAAGCTCAACCAAGCCCTGGAAGGAATTTATAATACTCCTTTTCGGGTTCATGATAGAGTAAGTGCTATGAAAAAGAAGCTGAATCAAGCAGCAAAAGAAGCCAAACTGAAAAAGGTATCGCTGTTTCCAACGCTCGAGAATTTTGTTGAAGAAAATTACCACAAACTTCTGACAGACATCAAAACACACTGTCTTGGTTTGATTCGAAGCTACAACCTGAAGACTTTAGCAAATATTCCTGGATCCAAAACCCGTTTGCTGAAATAGAAGTGGCACCAGAAAACTTTATTGTGAAAGAAAAGGAATAGTTGTATAAACTAAATTGTGACTCAAATCTACAGCAAACATTTTTTTATGTCGCTCGTGGACTTCTGGGTTGAAAGGCGTGCGGACTTCGCAGAAGTAGCTGACAAAGCAGTTAAATCTTTAATTCCCTTCAAAACTTCTTACTTGTGCGAGACAGCATTTTTTTTCAATTGCGCATCTTAAGAACAAATATCGGTATAGGCGTTTCAGTATCAAAAATTGTCTTCGTTTTGACTGAGCAATCTTCGACCAGACATTTCCAAGTTGGCTTCTAATCTTCAAGCTCAGCCTTCTCATTGAAGTTTTGTATTATATTTTTGTTGTATTTTAGTTACAGTATAATTTTTATTTTAAACTTACGGTATGAATGTCTTGTTCATATCAATTAGAAAATATTATAACACTCAACAGGATTTTATTTTGCATACTCATGGTTGGAAAATGTGTTAGTTAGGTTAGTAAAATAATACATTATAAAAATATTCCATCCGCAATTACCTCCACGTGACTAAGTGGTACGCAAAATATTTTTGTTTTGTGAAGTGTTACGCCAGGAAAAAAGGTTGGGAAACACAGGTCTAGAGGATGCGGTTAAAGCAATAAAATAATATTTTGAGTTTAAAACAAATAAGTTAAGTAAGTAACCTAACATTGAAAAGGATAAATGTTTACAGATCTTTGATAACATATTTAGAAACGTTGTTAAATAAGTCATTATTACCAGTCGAAAACTAGCTATAACTGGTATTAATTTGACAAAAGCGATAATGATTTTTGAAGTAAAAACTTCTTTAGGCGCATCGAACACTTTTTGGATGAGGTTAAATACACGAATTCACCATACCCACTTAAAGTGTGACCCTTTGCGTTTGTGATACCATCGGTGATTTTTTATTTGGTTTACAAAAGTACTAATATAAACCAAAAGTTTAATGTAACAGCTGATCGTAAAATAAGAAGAAATCTACTAAATAAACAGGGTGTGGTACAGTTAAAGGCTTAAACTCAATAGCTCTATGGGTTTGGTTACGTCACTCTACCGATGAAACAGATATTGTGCTTCCTCATTTTATAAGTTGTGTTAAAATAGTTTACTCGGTGATAACTCTAAAACAGACACAGTTCTTTTTAACTTTATTAAACGTCTAATTTTTTTTAATTTGGTTGCTGTGGTAATGTAAATGCATTAAAAATACCTTGTTGGTTCAGTATAAATAGGCCTAACCTAAAGTAATGTTTTTTATTATCATTTGACTATATACATTCATGTTTGTGTTAATTTTTATTTTTTTTAATTTCAATATTAAATGGGACAGGATAAAAATAATGATCAAATTTCGAATTGAACCTATATAATCAACTATTTATATTCACGGCAGTTTTCTCTTCTGATGGCAGTTCTACGACTGATTGCTTCCTTATGTTTTGTAAGAGCAGCTAGTTGAAAATTTTTCTGTAGCTTTTGTTGCCCGCCTGTAATTGAAATTATAATTGCATGTAAGAACGGTTACATTATTATTGGTTATGTGATTTAAACAATCTTTATCCTACCTTCAGCTGCTTTGTTTTATGTATTGTGTAACTGTTTTAAATGTAATATTATATTTTTATACGAAGGATTTTAAATGATCTTTATAGCTAACGTTCCTTTATTTAAATTGCATACACATTAGTTGTTATCCAAGAAGATATTTTAAACTACTGTACTTCATTGATTAGTTAATCTAATCAATAACAATACTTTTAAGAATAATCTCTATATTACTCAGGAATAGTGAAGCTTTTTAAAATTTAGTAAATTTATTTTTCAATCGGTTCAGTAGTTTCAGAGATTACCTCCTACATACA
>JAGFPH010007211.1:18401-47760 GCA_018207615.1 Philaenus spumarius | reverse complement strand
ACACAATGCATTGCGTACTTCACACGCCAACCCCCGTATTGGGAGAACTTTCAATACACAATGCATTGCGTGTTTAGTTAGAGTAAAGTATTTTTATTGAACCTTCATAGTTTTCTTGTTTAATAGATCAGATCAAGCTCACATGAGAGTATGAGTCCTAACCCAGTACCAGTGCGGGCAACTACGAACTAAATGTTGTGCGTTGTTTGTTGTATATTTTTGTGTATGTGTTGTAATGTCAATGTGTTGTAACAGTTTTTTAATGTTTGACGACCTCATGTGAGCGACTTTTACACCAGAAGATGGACGATTGAATACATCCGAAACCGCGGTAGTGTTTGTAATACTAGTGGATCACTTGACGGAAAAACAGCTAATATAAATTAACCTTGTATTAAATAATATTCCTTTAATTCATTTTTCATTATTTTAAGCAACCCAAAATTTATATGAAAATCAAAATAATGTATTGTGTTAGGAGTTTGTATAAACCTAACGTGGTACAAAATATTACCGCAAAGTAAGGATTCAGTCACGGGTAATGACCTTTTGGATAAAATTTTTGTTGGTTACGTGGTTCTTCTAAAATCTGTTACGTACTTGATAATATTTGAATGTATAACACGTTCACTGCTAAGGACGCACATGTGAGCTTGACACTGAACACTATGAGAAGCGGGCGACGTACAGTGCATTGCGTACTTCGCACGCCAACCCCCATGTTGGGAGAATTTTGAATACACAGTGCATTGCGTGCTTTGCACGCCAACCCTCGTTTTGGGAGAATTTTCAATACACAATGCGTTTTTGGATAAAAAAACATCTGCTAGGGAATCAAACTCGAAAACGCATTAAATTGTATTTATATACGTATAGGCCTACATGGTGTATGTATTAGTTCTATTGATTCTTAGAAACCAAGAAATCTGATTAACAATTTATTATTTCAATTTTGTTGAGTATGCCTACCATATACGTATGTCGTTTTTAAATGGGCCACCAATGGTATCTTGTAAACTACAAACCTGACAGCAAACTTTAAATGAGAACCCTTCCCTGTTTTTTGAGAAATTAAAAAATATGTAGTTAAGATATTTGTAAATTGCCGCCATTTTCCAAACACCTATATTTCTTATGAAACACCTATATTTTATTACGAATTTGGATTTTAAAAGGTATTTTAAGACTTTTTGTTCTTTGTATTTTTTTGATACGACTATCCGTTTAAAAGTTACATCTGTTATTAACTTCATTTTTCAAGTGTGACAAATTTGTAGTTTTGTTACTTAATTCCTCTGTATAATGGTTTTAAAAAATAACAAAAACCGTATTTGTTGATTTTAAAAAACTATTTGTTTGTCTAAACAATGCTTTAATAGTGTTAAGAACAGATTCATGGGTTCAAAGTGTTTCCATGCAAAAATATCTTCCGCTCGGTTATGGTGTTTTTAAAGTATCAAAAAGGTTGCGGTTAGTCGTATCAAAAAAACTCCAAAAACAAAAACGTCTTAAAATAACTTGTAAAATCCAAAATCATAATAAAATATAGGGCGCTCCATAATAAATTTGAAAGTTGGCCACCATATTTTAAAATGGCGGCCATTTAAAAATATTTAAACTACATACTTTTTTAATTTCTCAAAAAACAAGGAAAGGTTTCCCATTTAAAGTTAACTGTCAGATTTATAGTTTACAAGGTACCAATGATGGCCCATTTAAAAAGACACCCGTATATGGTACTCAACAAAATTGAAATAATAAATTATTAATCAGATTCCTTGGTTTCTAAGAATCATAGAACTAAAATTTACCATAACTAATTTAATGCATTTTCGAGTTTGATTCCCTAGAAGATGTTTTTTATCCAAAACCCTAACAAAAATTGTCTCATATCAGTAACAATATTTAGTATATTGGAAATTGAAACCATGAAATTATAGGAGAAAGACTACCTTTATAGGAACCTTTTACTTTACAGAGTACTGTAGTATGAGTAGTCTAGTGTTTTAATAACAGGAGTGAATTTTTCAGCAGGCACAGAACTGGAACTTTTTTTGGGCAAAAACTGGTAAACATTCGACTCTTAATGTTTCACCTAAATAGCCAAATTGTTTCTTCTAATTTTAAAATTTCCCCTAGGCCGGCCAAAAATTTACCCAGACGCCTCTTTCGCCAATAGCGTACTCCTTAACCCTTTCAGTGCCAGGCATTTTCTCCCATAGTGTACCCAAAATTGCTTACCTGATTTAGCGAATTTTTAAGGATTTCATAAAAAAAGCTGTATTTTTGTTATTTGATAATATATCATCATGATTTTTGTTTTGATTTTCTTCTAATAAAACAATAAATAGTATTTTCTACTCTAAACGTCTTTATAATATACCAACAAATTTAGAAAAAAAATAAAATTACACACCATAACAAAAATGTTTGATAAAATTTCCAGTTCGTACGAAGAAAACAGATAGAGAAAAAATATATCACCTGAAAACTTACACATCACTTTAAGACACATTTTGTTGTATACTTATGTTAAAAATTTCGGGCCAATATCTTGCTAAATAAAAACGTTACACTACTTTTTCGAAATAAGAAAGTCTTAACCCATTCGCTTATAAAGACGGCGCGGCGATCCTCCTGAAGGGGCGAGATAGGCAATATGGTTGCTTTGTAAAGTAACTAAGAGCGGTTATTTTTCAGTTTTATTCTGCGCAAGCCTTAGCCGAGTGGTAACGTGGGATCTTCCTGATCAGAAGATCCCGGGTTCGAATCTCGCGAGACCAGGTAGCTTTTCATACCTATGGTTTGAGGCTAAGAGGGTGGATGTAAAGCAAACGGTCGCTTCCGAGCTGACGGGTATGAATAGTTACCTGGATTTCGAATTTAATTAAAACTGTACTGGAGAAAAAAACCCGGATTTTAAATTTATCCCAGTTAAAATAAATCCGCGCCTCAATCATAAAACAGAAACTTCCAAGTTGTTTATAATGTGACACACCGAGTAATTTTTCAAAAGGTGCGTCTAAAATTCCTTAAACAATTCTGAAATAACATTACAAGTACTTTCAATTGAAATTATAAGGATCAAAATAGATTGATTAGTTTTGAAAATACAGTTTGTAATAATTAATATTTTCAAAAGCATTAACAATCGTAAATAATTCGACAAAGCAGCTGAACCGTGAGTTGAGCGAATTTCCTAAATTAAGTTTATTTGATTTTAGGGTTTCAAAAACTTATTTGTGGAAAGTGATCTACTAACGCAGGAGCTGAATAGCTGCCTATGTGTATCAAATATCACATATATTATTTCTCAAGGCCATTTTTTTTTGTCGGTACACCATAACTTCCTTAATACATCATCAAATTACATGAATGAGGCATGATTTTAAAGCTTTTCTTAACCGCTACACTGGAAAAATATACAAACAATTATACGAAAAATAATAAAGAATCTGAAAGTAACAGTGATGTAAGATTAAGTAAGTTGTAGGGATATTTTCCAGGCGTTGGCAACACTGATGATAACAATACCCAGCTGGAGAGCTGCCGTTACGCCACTACATTGCTATTTTTAATTAATTGTAAGCGTGGTTAAAAACAGAATTGTGGACACACTTATTTGTTGTTGTTTACCTTCTGCAAGTTGGTAAGTTGTTTAAAAATATATAATAACAATAACAAAATTATTTCTCTTTAACATGAATTTAAATTAATAAAACACTGTTAGTAAGTTAGAATGCGAATGCTTCGCACGGGTCAGCTAGTGTTTGTAGAATTTGTTTACACTAAGCTTCCAGCTTCTATTCACGCGCTGCTTCGTTACACGCAGCGAATTTAACCCTCGACCTTATGACCTCGGGTTATGGACTGTTTCGCTTCGCTCGCAGCGTACTAACTCGGCCGTCGGCCTCAGATCAGAAGATACACCCGCGTGAAAATCCGTTTTCATCGATTTTTTGGGGGAACCAAGCGAGCTATAAAGTCGTGTAAAAAAACAAAATGTGCAGAATAATGTCCTACGTTTATTGTTTTAGAAAACCCCAAAAAAAGGTGTCATTCTACTACGAAAAATCTAAAAAGAATAGTTACTTCCTGTTGAAAAACGTGCTTCCGATTATTGGATTATCTTGGCGTCCGAGCGATTGAGACAACCAACGTCTGTACCAAATCGGACTTAAAATGCGGCCGGTAGAGTGCGAACACATTCATATAATGTACCCAATATATATATAAATTTTAATGACACCCCAAAACGTGTTCTGGGGACCATGTTTGGTGCTCATTTACTACTCCCGATCTTAGGTATCGCTGCGCAATAGCCCATCTTTCCTATGGAAATTCGTTAAAAAGAATCTATGACAAAATCAACTTATCTCAAACGTATGTTACTAATTCCATCGACAAATTAGTTTAGTTTAATTTGCACACGACTAATCGCACAATAATTTCACCTCTATATCCTAGATAAATACAGGGTATTGTAAAGAGAAAGAATCAACAGCTCTCGGATAATGTGCTATTAGTGGATGTTACAAATTAAATTCACACCACCATTGGCTCGCCTAGCCTAGTTCAGATAATACAATAATTATATAGCCGTCAATATGTATTACACCCAATTATAACCCTTTCTAGCTTTTAAAAGTTCGATATTATTGTTTCACGCATTTATTATGATAAAAGCATAAATAAAAATTGAAGTTTGAAACACTGGCTCAAGTTCGTCTCAATCTCGTATCAAATTATGGTCCTTATATATAATTTCTCAAATGTGTTTTTGTGGCAAAGGAGATTAAAATATCTGCTTTAATTCTTCATTAAAATTAATAGTTCAAACATAATTTTAAAGCTCATGTTCCCTGCTATTGACGAAAAATAGACAAATATCTTAAAATTGATGTTTTCGGTTAAAGACAATAGATAAAAAACTTTCATATTGAAATGCGCCATCTATGAACAATCTGACTAACTAACATAACAGCTGTTAGTTGACCGAGCGAAGCGAGGTCTCCGTTTTAGCTCGACCGTTCGGCATTTCGTCTGTCTGTCTCACGATTATGGCCAAACGTCATAACCGATTGTCTTGATTTTTTGCATGACTGTTCCTTATTCCTAGGCCGAGCCATGTGTATGGTTTTTATCATTTTTCATGTTTAACCCCTTAAATAAAATAAAAATGGCGGCCGCACCATTTCTCTCAGTTTAAGCTTTTTTCCCAAAGCCAGTCTGTGGCTTAACCGCAAGTCGAATTGAAAAACTAATAACATTTAGCGGGTAGCAAATTTGGTGTTCTAAAAACTTTTTTCTTGATTGTCTTCCTTATCTCTAACGGTAAGCTCACAAAATGGCCGCAAACTTCAAATTTATTAAAAATCGTCCAAATTTTTTTATTTTAACCATGTTTTTATACGTTTATTCTTTAGATATCTTCATAAAACCTTATAATTTTATGGAGAGAGAGAGAGAGAGAGAGAGAGCGCTACCTGATGTCTTGCTCTTTCCTGCACTACGTCAGTGTGGCCGCTGTGACTGTGAGTGAGTTGTGATTACTTCCTTTACTTACTGGCACACTATTTTTAACCTAAGCTCAAAACCACATTTGTTATTTCAACGAGCGAGGTCTACTGTTCACAGAACTACTAGTTAGATTGTTGAAATTCTGTATGCAAGTGTATCAGACAAACCAATAAAATCAAACCAACGTTAAATAAATAAACGTCATTTACTTAATTAAATCAATCAATCAGGTAAGTACTCCTCACTTGCGAAATATTCGCAGGGTCAGCTAGTTGCATATATAATTTGAAATTTAATTAAATTGTCTTTGCATTTCAGACGTACTGCATACTAAATGTTCAACTGTATTTTCAGGACAAATTAAATTTTGCTACTTAAAATTTAACAAAATTAAAATGACTCTAACGCCTTAGTGACGCCATAATGTCCGAATATGATTCACTACTGTTTCTACCAAAACTGGGTTCAAGAAACCATAATATTATAAAATCTCTAAAATAAACAAGAAAATATTTTTAATAAATTACTCACATATTTTTTAACCATTTAAAAAATATAACGGATACTAAGATAACCTTGAGATATTAATTGACCGAGCGAAGCGAGGTCTCCGTTTTAACTCGACCGTTCGGCATTTCGTCTGTGTGTCTGTGTGTCTCACGATAACGGCCAAACGCCTTGACCGATTTTGATGATTTTTTGCACGAATGTTCCTTATTCCTAGGCCGAGTCATTTATATATACAGTTTTTTCCATTTTTCATTTTTAATCCCTTAAATAAAATAAAAATAGCGGCCGGACCGTTTCTCTCAGTGTAAGCTTTTTTCCAAAGCGTGTTTGTGGCTCAACCGTAAGTCGAATTTAAAAACTAATAACATTTTGCTAGTAGCAAATTAGATTTTCAACAAAATTGTATTCATGATTTTTTTTTCCGTAAGCTCACAAAATGGCCGTAAACTTCAAATTTGTTAAAAATCGTCCAAGTTTTTGTATTTCAACCATGTTTTTATACGTTTATTCTAAACCAATTCAAATGTGTTCCATAGCTTTTTTGTAGATAAAGGTTCAAAGAATTCATATATGCCAGTAAAAAAATGATTGAAGTAAAATTAACAAAGTTATTAGCTCAAGAAACAAGCATGTTCAGTAACGAAAGGAAAAAGTTCAACTTTAGGCCTACATAAAAAGTAGTAAACACTTTTTGTAATTTTTTTCATAAATGTAAAAAAGTTTCGTAATTTAGTTCTAAATAGAACTGTATAAAAATATTTATCAATTTCAAATTTCTTATTTTGAAAACACCAGTTTTTATGTTCCTACTACAAAACTGCTAACAAAACTAGACCTGTTTTGAATAGTAATTTAGGAATATATCTTTTGCCCAAAAATTAAATATTATAAGAAAGTATAGAGGATAAATCAAAGAATTGAACTGTATACTTGTAAATTATTATTTTATAAAAGTATTTGACTTAGCTTTACTTGAATTACAAAATGAGATGAAACAAATGAAACCTCGCGGCGATTAAGGACATACAAAAATGACCGTTGGACAGCTTGGTAAGTGTTGGTACATGGGTTGAGATCACTATCACGACGGTTTAACATCGTTTGTTTTCATTAACACTAATATTGGAATATGATACGGAACTGTAAATACATTGTTAAGCTTTAGTTATTTAAGTACGTAAATATTTAATTCTATGTTTTCCCTCAACAACGCGATATTTGTAGCTACCTTACGCATTATTAACCTACATAAAACACAATACCCCCTAAAAGAAAATCTTTAGTAGTTAAAGCTCAAGAAAAGAAGAAAACGAGAACTAGAAACCCCGGAATCACGGGAATTAAAAAATAATGTTTCACTGGCTAAACCTTCTGCTTACTTCCTTACTGGCACATTATTTTTAACCTAAACTCAAAACAACATTTGTTATTACAACGAGCGAGGTCTACTGTTCACAGAACTACTAGTAATATTAGGAAGGATATTAAGCCTATAAGTTTTCTGATGACTTATCAACAAATTTTAATAGGAAAGATGAGCTAATGCAGTGACCCTTGTGGTAGGGAGTAGTAAATGAGCACCTATCTTGGTCCCCAGAACACGTTTTTGGGTGTCGTTAAAAATTATATATGTATATAACTGTATATGGTTCTAGCGAGGCTGCATTTTAAGTCCGATTTTGTCCAAATGTGGTACACACATTGGTTGTCTAAATCGCTCGGAGGAGTTCGTTAGCCAGAAAAATTCAACAACTATTAAAAAACTATTAATGCGAAAATTTTCATCTTCCGACTGTTTAAAGTACGCATAATAAATAATCATTTCCCGAAAGATCTGCCCGTAATATTGTAATTACCAAAGATATTATTTTTTGAAAAATAGTAATTTTTAAGCGTTTTTCCTAATTTTCTCGGTGGAAGATGGTCCGATTGGGGTCTTTAAAAAAACATTTTGTAGGTTTTTTAATTCTCTACAAAAATGTCCCATTGGAAGTATCGTGATCCATTCATAACATTTTATAATATCAACGATAAACCCAAAAATTGCAAAGTTATTGTTATTCTTGTTTTTATAAAAAATACGCAAAAGCTCATTGTCTGATAGTTTTTGTACTTCACATACCTATTTGCTACACTTTGTGGATGTCGCTTACTGTTAAATTTAATAACATGGTTGAGCTAATAGTTAATGTCCTCTACGAGGTAAAAAGAGAAAAAGACGAGTAGATGAGGAACGTGGGAGAAAAGAGATGAAATCATCAACTGATAAGGTCAAGTTGCGGCCAAAGATTTAAAGACTTCGGGTAGTTGTGGTCGTGTGACATAATTTCAATCTAAAAGGTAAACAGAAAGAATTCCCGTATAACAAACTTTAAAAACTTTTCAAAGAAGATTTCGTGGACTTGCTCAAACATGCTATTAAAATTATTTCCTTGTACTAGTTTAAAATAAACAGTACCAGATAACTGCCACATACTTTCTCCCAGTTGAAACTTTATACCTACCCAAGAGTAGCATAGGAGGTGGTTATTTAGAATTGCAAAAGTAGGACATACCATGGAAAATATTAGATGCATGTAACACACATCCATATTATATTATAATATTATTATTATTATTAAAACTATTCGATCGATTTCGAATAAATTTGCACCAAACATGTCAATTAGGCCTGTATAGATGCACGAAAATAGGATTTGAAAAATTTTGAAAAACAACCTTCTTTTGGTCAAAAACCTCCAAAAATTAGTTATTATTATTATTATTAACTAAACGAGAATCTTTAGAAAGATGCGTATTTTACTGATGTGTGTGCAAGTGTGCAATGCGCTGCGAGATAGTGTTTTCCTTGCTGCGAAGTTGAGCTGCGTATTTGACTTTTTATCAGATTAAAACTACAACAACACTGCTAACTCTCCCACCCCTCCTAATATCATGACACAAGTGGTTTTTATTTCCTTTGCAAGTGTATTTTGTGCTATGGCGACTAACAATAAGCGGAAGCGTGTTGTGATTACTTCCACTTATAAATTAGCTGCTATCAATGAAATCGAAAATGGAAGTTTATTGAAAACTGTTGCGGTTAATTTAATGAGTATATTGTGATGTACTGTAATCCTAAAAATGTAGTTTTATTTTATATAAAGAACATAAGAGAGATTTTTGAATTCGTTTGACTTTCAAAACTGTAGTGTTAGATGTTCATGGCTTAACCGAAAAAATCGTTATCCCAAGCGACTCCCCCCCTCCCCTTAGTTCGGTTAACCGGGGTTTTACTGTAGTGAATTATTACTAGATAAATACATTTCATTTACTATCTGTTTATCGTTGATTTTAGATTGGCGAAGGGCCGCCATATTGAATCTGATTCCCATAAGAGAAATGATACAGATTTTAAAAGAATTTCCGTTAATTCGAGAAAAAAATTTAAAATTTTGATTCATTATGCAGATGTTGACTGCCGAATACATTTTCAAACTGTTATTTTGTTTTCATAAACGTATGATATACATAGTAAACTTTATTAATTTTTTACTCAGTTGCTAAAAGAGATATTGCAAAAACCTTAGCAACCAACAAACACAATCTATTTTACTTTAAGAAAAAAATACAGTTATCGTTTTTTGACGAAAATAACACCAAAATATGCTTAAAAGTTAAGGTATGATTAGGTTAGGTTAGGATTGAAATTGTACTTAACTTCGCCGTTTTGAATTTAGGAACCAGAGCCTTAATACAGGCAGCCAACCACATTGTCTGTCTACTTTTCGTTGCAACTTCCCAAATAAAGGACAAAAAAGAATTACGTACCACTTTTGTTGATCAAAAAGCCAATCTCATGCCATACAAAGTCTTCTTCATGGTGTTTTTAAACTGTTTATAGGCCATATTCCACAGAATTGGAAGACCACCGACGAGCTCGATAAGCTGTTCATTCTCACTAGCCGTAAACTTATTAGACATTGTAGATATTATATCAATAATATTCTTACAACTACAGCACTCTCTTGTAAAACTAAAACTAGTGCCCAAAAACAGCTCTGTAGCGCTCCGCAGTCCGCACTTGACTGCTCTCAGAGGAGTCGTCCAGTTGCGCAGAGCGCACTGCGGACCGCGGAGGGGTCTAGGAAATCGGCTCCGTTCTATTGCATGTTGTTGAGTAGGCTCCTCAGTGCGCTCCGCAGAAAGTGCGGAGCTAGGAAACCCCAGCTTTAGATAATATACAACGGATGGATCTACGATTTCCTAACTCCTGCTGCAGGTTAGCATGACGCAAAATCATTGCTTTGGTAAGATTTTAAAGATTACTAAGACTAGGATGAAGATGGAGGAAGATCTAACAGATTTATAATAAAGAAAGTTCTACAAAGAAAGAAAAATAAGAATGAACATTAACAAATCCTAAATGGTAATTACTTAAAGGTAAAACAGGAACAATGGAAGTAAATACATACGAGAGAACATCTGCAGGGATTTACCACGTCAGGATTGGTAGATCAGAAGAGAAAGATATCGATGAATTGAGTCGAGATAGATTGTAAGGATTGCATATTGAAGGAAAGTATTGGGAGTAGAGACCATGCACCTAGTTACGTCAAGGGTGTTTGTATTACCATAACGTAGGTCATCCAACTGCTCTTGGGCTAGGGAGGAGGAAGACCAAGTATCTGTATAGTACAACCTAGAAGCTTAACAGTTTTATGGGACTTACGTAATAAATGGAGGACATTACTCTCATCAGCTGTTTTCTGTCAACCAATAATGTACTATGGTTTTACAGAACTAACGTAATGGCCATCGCCATTTTCTACTACTCTTTTGTCTATTATATAAAATAAAAAATAAAACAAATCTTATCACTAACAATTTATATTTAATAGACACATTACAAGAAATTTAGAGGCACCAATTTAACTGCCATCGTAGCACAAGAATTTTGAACTGTATATCTTCTCCTACGTCCACCGCCGACACTCTTGCCCGCCGTACTCTAAATTTGTTGTACTTAAATTTATATTACTAATAATTTTCTTATAACTTCTTATACTCTTCGTGCCTTCCATACAAAATATTTAATTCACGAGAATTTTGTAAACGAAAATTTAGAAGATGGCGTAAAGAAACACTACGGGCCTAAAGCGATTGGCAGTTCGAGACCCGCAATGCCCTTCTGGCTTGATCCACCTGATACTTATTTAGATGATCTTATGTTTGCCGTGATAGTGATGCCAATAAACTGTTGAAATCCATTGTTGTTTTCAATAAAATAATATTTGATAGAACCTTGCTATAGAAACCAAACAAATATCTATTGTTGTTCATTTTGTTGTCAGAATGTCGTGCTTAAAAATAACTTTTAAATACAAATTTCCTTCCGGCTGGATATGGTTTTCTTAACACGAACTAAGGCGAAATATACATTAAAGCAAGCACTTTGTAGCCGTGTTTTTACTGTCAAAAACTTCAATTTATTTGTTATTTATTAGAAATAAAGATTTATTTTTTAACTTGGTGTTTTTCAGTACATAATTAGTTCATTTTAGGTACAATTTTTGTATTAAAAAATCGTAGAACGCACGCTATCTTGTGGAGAAAATGTTGTGCTTTCTTAATCACTGCTATTGAAACATAAGTAAAAATGATATCAAATTTAAAATAATTCAAAATGGCGGCCATTAAAATTTGAGGAAAAGTAATTTTTCAGAACATTCCTCCGAAAACTTCTTAAATAAATTTTTATTTTAACTGAACTAACGAGAAGAACTAATTACCAAACTGTTAAAATTAAATCTGTCAATAGTTAAATGCATTTAATGAAAAAACTAATATATTTTAGCATTATTTTATATTTTATTTCATCTTACTTATATAATAATTCAGTAAACCGTTAAACGTTAGATGACCATGTTGATACCTATTTCTTGAGTTCTACCGGGCCGATTTTAGTGCTGCTTGATTAAAATGACAGAAAATGTAATTCTTATCAACAAATTATGAAATATCAATTTTATTTCATGGTTATTTTTATAAGGACACTTTTGAGTTTTTTTGTTTGTTTTAGGTTAAAACCCTATTGATACCTATTTCTGAAGCTCTACCGGGCCGATTTTAGTGCTGTTTGTTTTAAATGACAGAAAATGTTGTCACTGTTATAAAAAGTTGTGAAATGTCAATTTTATTTCATGGGTATTTTTATAAGGGCACTTTTAGATTTTTGTTTGTTTTAGGTTAAAACCCCACATCACATTTCTCTGTAACTGCATCATATGATCTTTACATTACCCCATCCACGATTCATTGGAAGAGTTATTCTTTCACATTCACTAAGTGACATAACGGTAAAAAAAATTATACGATTTTAAAACTTGAAACTGAATGAAAAACTTCTTCTGTGTGCATAACCAAACCCGCTGAAAGCTTCAGTGCAACTGCTTACAAAAGAAAGGTACAGTTCGAACAAACTAGAAGTGCGTTTGGCCTAACGGTAGTGTCATCCCTTCTACTTCTCCTTAAACCTGCCTTGGTGGTACAACCAATTTCACACAAAAATAGATCCACAAAAAATAACACTTAACTGAGAAAATGACAGCGCTCACATTCTTATAACTTTACCTACTTGCTTACAACCTTTATATAAAAAAGCATTTAAAATTTAAAAAAAAACTATGACAAATATCTATAAATAAGTAAGGTTTTGTTTCATTATAAAATGTTATAACTGTGAGGCAAAATTTTACAAAGTTTTTTATAAAATAAAAGTGATGACAACATAAATGTTCAAAGCGAGAAATTTTGTATTTTTAGGCAAAAAGAAAACTTTTTGCGAGAAAGTTGTTGATTTTCATTTAAAAAAATTTCCTGTACGACCCTTTGTTTAGTCAGGAGGAAGGTAATTCCTGTAATGAAAACATTTTGTGCTTGTTTGACATTGATTTGGTGCGATCCTGGCTGTTTCGTAGGTCCACTACAATGACTACATAATACTATCTTGCTTTAATCATCCTGTATTTAAAGTTTTAGGTCTTGTATTCTTTTAACATTGTATTGTTAGTCGCCAGGTTGGTGAAAGTTAGTAAATACACATACAAAAATTGTGTGGGAAAAGTAAATAGGATGATGTAAGGGGAGGGGCTTCTCACCTTCCAGCTATCTTTATTTGTCGATTCCAAAAACTCATTCTCTTCATAATTTTTAACACATGCGCAAAAGATTTGCTATTTTAACTGTTGTTGCTATTTTACTGTTGTAAAAAAAGCTAACAAAAAACTAAAATAAACTAACACGAATTCGAAAAATGTTTCAGAATATTTTCATTTATTATAATGCATAGAATCCGATCCTGTATTATAGCACGATAAGGTTTTTTGTGACACCTGTATATATTTATAAATAAAACAACTAATTTTTAAACGTCCTGTTCACTAAGAAAAATGTGTTTATCACTTTCATTTACCCTTACTTTACAGTAACAAACTATTGTGTAAAGTGAAGAACAGAGGTCTATATTTTTTTATTGAGGTTGTACTGGTGACGTTGGACACAACAAACACAGCGTGGGGACCGGGCCTTACTTCCCCTCTCGGGGTGCATTGCCGGCGTGAGGAATCTGTATATATAAGGTTTTTTCTATTTTTCATTTTTAACCCCTTAAATAAAATAAGAATGGCGGCCGCACCGTTTCTCTCAGTGTAAGCTTTTTTCCAAAGCCAGTTTGTGGCTTAACCGTAAATCGAATTTAAAAACTAATGACATTTTGCTAATAGCAAATTTGATTTTCAACAAAATTGTGTCCTTGATTTTTTTCGTATCTCTAACGGTAAGCTCACAAAATGGCCGTAAACTTCAAATTTGTTAAAAATCGTCCAAGTTTTTGTATTTCTACCATGTTTTTATACTTTTATTCTAAACCAATTCAAAGGAGTTGCATAGCTTTTTTGTAGATAAATGTTCAAAGAATTCATATATGCCAGTAAAAATATGATTGAAGTAAAATTAACAAAGTTATTAGATCAGGAAACATTTATTAGTTATTAGCATGTTCAGTAACGAAAGGAAAAGTTCAACTTTAGGCCTACATAAAAAGTAGTAAACATTACTGTAATTTTTTTCATAAATGTAAAAAAGTTTCATAATTTAGTTCCAAATAGAATTATATAAAAATATTTATCAATTTCAAATTTCTTATTTTGAAAACATCAGACACAACAAACAAAGCGTGGGGACCCCACTTTACTTCCACTCTTGGACGCATTCCCGAAGTGAGGAAACTGTAACAGCCGTTGCATTCAAAGTAAAATTCGTGCAAAACCCAAAGAGCCCACTTTCACTTTCTAACATTGCCAGACAACGGGAGGAGGTCATTTTGAACACTTACTTTGATCTCAGGTAATTAAACATTGTTATAACTTGTAACACTTAGGCTGAGTTGCACCAACCAGGATCAGTTTTGATCTAGGATCAAAGTTGTATTTAATCCAGGATCAACTACTTTGATGGGTTGTTTCTATTGCACCATACCTGGATCAAATATTTGATCCAGGATTTACTGATCTAGGTATTTGATCCCGGTTGATGCAACCCAGCCTAAATGTTTTACAGTTTTTAATAGCTTTAAAATTCAAACAGCAATAACTCCCGATTACATCAACCTTTTGAAATCCGGTTTGCTGCATTGTTTTCAGTAAACCAAGACCTTTCAATTGATGTACAACTTGACATAGGCTCTCATTAAAGATTTTCTTCTGACTCCTTGTGGGCCGTAGGTGTCATCCGGTCGGTAATTGAACAGATAAGGCTGGGGCCACACGGTCCGGTTTCTCGAGTCCCGAAAATCGGGATGACGACGGCACAAGGTTTTAAGTTGGCGCGTTCAAACAGTCCGTCGTAAACGCACATCCCGATTTCAAATGCTGCCGCACTGCAGGATCCCGAGAAACGGGAAGGAGATACAAAACACGTGCATTTTCTAGTTTGCGTTCAGACAGTCCGGTTATTCGGGTGCGTTGCATTGCTTCTTGTTGTGTTTTGTCAACACCAAAATGTTTGATATGGACAAACTAATAGAAAATGTACATGAAAACCCACCATATTCATGTACATGTTTGTAGAAATTCCTAGTGACAGTGATTGTGCTAATGATTGTTAAAAAAATATAAATTGACTGAGATTATAAATATAGTGGTAATTTAAAATTATACTGAACATATCGTCAGTAAAAATCTATTTTCTTTAAAAACATATAGGTATTCGATTTAGATGAAATTTTATGTATATATAAATACAATATAAAATTCATTATTGTAATTGTAGCCATATCCCATTGCTATTATATATAATATTATTATTTATACTTGCCTTAGAAATCCTTTTAGAAATCCTGTCATCAAGTCTATCATCTCACACTTTATGTCTATCTATTTTGTGTCTTTATTTATTTGTTTTGTGTTAAATATCATATTAATCTCTGTTTGTAAGTGTAATTGTGAGAAGTGTTTTTTGTGTATTCGTTCTGATGGTGCCTGAAAATGAAAAGGTGACACAGCGGTAAACGATATAAAGACTTCTAAAAGGATTGCTAAGGTAATTATAAATAATAATATTGCAATATAAAACATTGATAGCACTACTATAACATTTAAATAAACGGGCCAGTAACTTTACTGCTATAAACAAAGTTTCCACCCAACCTAAATGCGAGATTGCGCATAGTCTACAATCGCTTAGGTTAAGTTTTGCAATGCATAGTGATTTTGAATCGTATAATCTATATATATAAAATTCAATGTATGTCCGTCTGTTTGTACGTTTGTCTGTTTGTACGTTTGTCTGTTTGTATGTTTGTCCTTTATGGGTTACCAAACCGTCCATCCGATTGCTTTGAAATTTTGCGTAGTAACACAGGTTAACCCTGGGAAGGTTTTAGGCCATTTACCGAAATCCTAGGACATTAGGGCTACGCCCCAGTGGCCCTCAAAGTTTCAATGTTAATCTTATGGAAGGTCAACCTTAAGGAAGAAGAAGAAAGATTTCTTTTGATTTTATCAGGGGCACAAAAAACAGCTGTTCGTATGAAAAGCTTAAAACAGCTGATTTTATCAACAACTGATTTGGATCAAAAACTGAATATAATTTTAGGTTAGGCCTACAATTAACTAAAACACCAATTATTGGGCTAATTATTTAAGATATATAAACGCCAAATACCACTCACTGACTGAACACTTAAAAAGAATACAATTACGTTAAAAAGACTGAAAATACCAACCACCACGGGCAACGCCGTACGGGTCAGCTATAGTTAATAATAATTTTCAAAAATATAAACTAAAAATGAAAAGTAGATTTTTAACCCTACAATTTTCGATGTTAATTTTTTGATACGCCAAGCCATTTCGGTGCGTGTTGCAAGTACATTTTCAAAAATTCGCCAAATATAGTAATTATAAACCAATCCAAAAGCGTTTCATAGCTTTTCCTCTTATGGTGGTGAGACCTAAGGTCGGAAGTGATCAATGAGCACCGATAATGGTCCCCAGAACACGTTTTAGGGGTGTCATCAAAAATTGTACGTTTATATTTTAACGCTAACGACCGCTTTTACGTCCGATTTGGTCCAAATTTGGTACCGTACGTTGATTTTGAAAGTCACTAGGACAAGTTCGTTAGCCAGAAAATCCAACAATAATCTTTTGAGATTTGTCGTACAGAAATAAAACTTTTTGGGGTTTTATGTAAAAAAATAAATACAGGAGATTGTTCTGTACGTTTTGTTTTTTTGTACGGCCTTATAGCCCGTCTGTTTAACCCAAATCGATCAAAACGAAAATACAATAAAAGTACCAGGTTCAAATCAACATGGGGGATTTTGCCGTTCTAGCTGCTTTTGATCCACGTATTATTACTAAAGTAGACCAAGGTAAAGCAGTAAGAATTAAAAAAAATTAATGTTTTAATTATTTGTATAAACGTGTCAATAAAAACCGATAAAAATAATTTGTGTTTTTACATGAAAATGTACAGAAAAACTTCGAATTTATTAATGTCATTCATACAATTTTTTATTTTTTTTACAAGTCAAAAAGTATTACCAAAACGTCAACGATAGCATTATCTGTATTTTCGGTTTTCTTACAATAAGCCTTTTTACTTTTCAAATAATAAATTTTGCAGATTTTTAAAATCTCCAACTGAATCTAATATAAATAATAATTCTACCATGCAGCTCAATCGCTGACGTGAGTTGAGCGAATTTCCAAAATTAAATTTATATGTGTTTTTGGGTTTCAAACAACTATTTGGGGAATTTATCTACTCACGAAGGTGCTGCCAGCATGTACCAAATATATTGCCATCGGTCACCACGGTAAAAGCCGTGGATTTAATTCTGGTACTTTTACGGTATTTTACGTTTTGGTTGTTTTGGGGGAAACCAAATGGGCTATAAGGTCGCGTAAAAAAACAAAATGTGCAGAATTATTTCGTATGTCCATTTCTTTAAATAAAACTTCAAAAAATGTAATTGTAGTACGAAAAATCTCAAAAAATGTTTACTTCCTGTCAAAAATGTGGGTCAAACACGACTTAGAAAACCAACCTGTGTACTAAATTTGGACCAAATTGGACATAAAATGCGCCCGTTAGAGTGCGCACAATTATATACATTGTAACATTTTAAAGTAACTGAGAGGGTTAGAATGAATTGAAAATATAAAATCTAGGGTAAAGAAGTATGGCTGGAAAAATAAAAGAACTGTGGATAGTAAGTTTCACATATTAACCTCAAAATTCGTTTTTATACAAGATAACCTAAATAAAAAAATTCAAACAAATTCGGGAGTTCGGCCTATTAAATAATTAAAATAGACACTAAAATTCATAAACAATAACATCAAGTTAAAAGTAAACTTACCTTTTCCAAAATATTAAACAAACTGAGTAAAATTTATCATAGCCTATGTTGACAAGTAAGAACATTTTCACAGTTCTTAACTATGTAAATTCATTCATGTTTTAGCATAAGAAATATTAGAAAGTAAGTAAAATCATTGTAAATTAGTTATTAGTTTAACCAAAGTGTTAGGGATTCCAAAACAAATGTGTGTAAATATAATGTGAACAAGACAGGTTAGCAATGCTAACGGGTTAATATTTTCTTTTCTGTAATCGCAGGCATCGCAGCTGGCAGCCAAGCAGCGGAACAGCTGTGTGGAAATTATCAAGTGTGAGAATACAAGTGTATGTTTATATAAAATAAATGAATTGGATATTTTAAGTGAATAAAACAATATTAACATTTAAAAAGGTGGATATATACAATTAGGAAAGTGAAAATAAACAATTGCATTAAAATAAATACGACCAAGTATGTTTAAAAAAAATCTATTACAACCACGACATGCCATGTTCGGCTAAATAGCGCAAACGAAAATCGAAGGCGGTTTTCAATTGTTAAGGAGGGAGTTACAAAATATTTTCGGCAACGTAAGCACTCTGATTTTAGTCTTGATCCAGTGCAGACATATTTCAAAAGTATTTAAACAAAAATTTATTCCCAAGAGTATTAAAGTACAAGAAAGTAAATAGTACAAGTAACTTGGAGGAAGAAACGAATTATAAGTCCCAGGGAAGTGGGAACTTAAAACAATACCGGTAGTAAATTTCAAGGAAAACAGTTTGTCAGCAAGAGGCCATATTGAAGGTAATACTTGACCAAAAATATATCCATTTTCAAAAACACTGCATCCAAATTAAAACTGCAAAATCAATATAAACTTTATAAACTTTTTAAATCTAGATCGAACTTTTCACACACTTTGGACTTTTAATATTTTAGTTTTAGGAATTTTATAAATTAGTTTAGTATTTCATGTATGTAAGTTGTAAGTGGTAAATTTGAGATTGCTTATTTAACAGCCAGGGAATCTTTAACCCGAGATAGAGAGTTTTATTTAAAAAAAAATATATATATATATATATTCATTGTGCTCTGAAGCAAATATAAAATTGTAAAAAAGAATATAAAAGTAAGGAAATTATAAAATAAACCATAAAGGAGTTAGTACTTATTTCTTCAGCTAAGTAGTAGTAGTTTTAGAATTAACAGTAACTTTTATCATAAATTGAACATAAAATAAGTTCTACTAATATTATAATTTGACGCCCAACAAGTGGGACATTTTGAAAAGAGAATAATTAAAATTATAACATGATACTTCCGGTTAAAAATGTGGTCTACTTTCAGTAAATTTGTTTGGCTAACGAACTCGACCAAGCAACTTATAAAACCAACCTGCGTACCAAATTTGGACCAAATCGGACATAAAATGCGTCCTTTAGAGTGCGCACACTTATACATAAAGTTACTTCCGGTCAAAAGTTTGGTCTAGTTCCGGTCAATTTTTTTAGCTTACCTACCAGTTCAAGCGACTTAGAAACCCAATGTGTGTACCAAAATTGGTCCAACTCGGGCGTAAAATGCGTCCGTTAGAGTGCGCACACATACATACATAAATATATACATATGTATATATGATTTCTAATGACACTCCAAAACATGTTCTGGGGACTGGGGACCATGATCGGTGCTCATTTGCTACTCCCGACCTTGGGTCTTACCATAAGGGCCACTGCAGTAGCTCATTTTTCCTGTGGAAATTCGCTAATAAGATATACAATAAAGTGTATAGCCCTGAGGGAAATAAATTTTGTATGAAGAATATCTATCGTGAAAGTTTTACTTTTTTTTAAACAAGTATATACAGTGTGGTTATGCACTTCGCTTACGATTCCTATGAAACAGATGAACCGCAACCCTAATTTGTTAAACATCCTGTTTCCTACGATTTCCTTAAAATGAAAATAAATACACCCCCAACAGCAAATAAATACCAACTACACGTCGCGCGGAAATGAAAATTACGAAAATTCCTAAATTTCACCGTTGTTATTATAGACTAAGCCAACCGCAAGGCGCAACTTTATCGTAGGGATGTTAAAATAAATTAAACCTGTAAATCATCGGAGATACGCAGACCGCAACAGCGAAAACAAAGAGGTTAAAAATTATACTCCATAGAGATTGCAAATAATTAGAGTAACTGAACTGATTTAACTGTAGTTTTTGCCGCTCCGAGCGCTAATTGCATCCAGTTTTACTGTTATGTCGGTAACGGGCAATATTTTAACTCGGAGGTCCGGCCTAGGGGACCGGGCCTTGATCCGATTAGCGTATGTTATGTAGGCACGATAAATATACGTTTGATTTAAATGTAGCCAATGTTTTGGAGGATTTATTGAACGTTTTTTTATGTTCGGATTGATGTTTTTTCGTTGAGTTTATTATTCATAATACAGGAGATGATTTTATTATCTTTTTTGATTGAACATTAATTAGTTTAAACGACTGTTACGAATACAATTCACATTTTCAGATCGTATTATTTGTCGATTTTTTTCAAAATAAGTTCAGTAAACATTAGATATTTACCGTATGTTTAAAAAAAAAGTTAATTTCATCTGTTGCGACCGGCTTCGTTCTAGCTTTGGATGAAGTCAGGAAAAATAATTTATTAACCGCCCGTAATACTGGGAATATCTTTAAAATATGTATCGCTGTCTTTGCAACAGTGAAAATTAGTAAAGAGATATGTTGATGACACTTTTTTTAATTCAAAGGCACAACCCTATAACTTGACCTACTACCTCAACAGTTTAAACACCAATATACAATTCACAATGGAAAAGGATATCAATAACAGGATTAACTATCTGTACTTTTTTATTATAATTACTTGTTCGGACATTTGCCATCATTTGTGTGTTAAATAATCAAACACGACGTTTCGGGAATACAAATCAATTCCCTCAAGTGACTAAAACTAACGGTACATAAACCCAGGCAACTAGGCCTAAGTAAGGGTGAACAAAGTAAAACTACAAATTATTACTAACCTTAAATATCTACGTGATACATCTCAGAGCTAAGATTGAGAAGTCAAACACATCAACCACAGACAAAACACAATTCAAACACTAAGCACACGCAATTGATGGCAAGCGTCTAGTTGACAAGTTGGAGTGAGACTGACAACTGGCCAGAGTATTAAGGCGTGGCCAACAGGAAGGGGTAGTTCCCTATCTGGACTTATATGTGAACCCCATTATCACGAAGAGCTGCAGACAATAAAATACATAGCAAGCAGGAATGGATACAGTACAAAAATAGTTGATAAATTATTTCACAAATACCTGAGTAAAAGTAGAGACAGTATAACAAAACCAATGTAATTCATTTCCGCGCAATATACCAACTTATTGCCTAATTATTTGAAAAATGTAGGCCTATTCCAGAGACATAATGTGACAGTGTCATCCAGAACGAGCAATAATATAAAAAAAAAGAACTGCAACCAAAATCAACAAAATGCATTGAAATTGCTCCTGTGTTTATAAGTGCAGCGATTGCAATAAATTGTATATTGGACAAACCGACAGAAAATTCAAGAATAGATTTAAAGAACATCTACCTAAAAAAGACATTGTACATAACAATTCAAAATATGCTATACATTTAATTAAAAATGATCATAGCTATGACAATTGAATTTAATCCCTTTGCGTTTATGTAAAAAAAAGTCGACTAATGAATGCATTGGAAGAATTTGAAATTTACCAAGCTAATTTGCACCAGAGTAGCTTAGTCCTCAATGAACAATTATATTTTAAATCTAATAGCCTGTATAATACCGCAATTGCTACCTATAAATAGTATTGACGATGGAAATAACGGATGTAATCTCTCAGTCGACCAGTGACCGGAGCACCGTCAACATGGCCTAAAGCCAACTGTTTTTAAACTTTTTTAAACTTAGTTTTTTGTTTTTAAAAATGTGTCGTTGTATGTGCAATAATTCGTGTTTGAGTTGTGTGTTTGTGTGTGTTTGTGTTACCTTATAATGTGATCACATGTGAGTAAAATTATATAAAACCTGAAGATGGGAACGTGTTCCTGAAACGCGCGTAGAGTTATATTACCCAAAAAAAGTTGCAAGACGGAAACAAGGTATAATAATATTATAGATGTACTGTATTTAGTTATTAGTGAATGAATTGAGTGCAAAAGTGGACTAACCGACAAAAATGGTTATTTGAGATAGGACCATTAAAGTAACCCTTTATCAACAATCTATGGAAAGGATTTTTTTATAAAACATTATACAAAATCATCCAATTTCAGCGTAAAAAAACAAATTTTCGAAAATAAAAATAATAATTCGACCACGCAGCTGAACCCTGAGTTGAGCGAATTGACAAAATTAATTTATATGTTTTAGGGTTTCAACCTACTATTTGGGAAATCGATCTACTCACGAAGACGTTGAAAAGCTGTCTGCGTGTACAAAATAATACAAGTAGAATTTGTATGCACCTCAGCCTCCAAGCCCGACCTTGCGTTGCTTCGTTCCTCTTGCCTTGAGTTTTAAACATTTACCCAGGAGAACTTTAGCAATAGGTGTTACGATAAATTACGATTACATATATTAGTATATAGATATTGCAACAGTATATAAACTTAGTCTTGGATAATGTTAAAAAACTTTAAAAATACAAAATAATATTACTTAAATTCTAGTAATATTAATACTACTAATATTAATACTAATATTAAAGAGTACTTATATTAATACTCTTAATACTAGTAGTTCTGTGAACAGTAGACCTAGCTCATTGAAATAACAAATGTGGTTTTGAACTTATTTTAAAAATAGTGTGCCAGTAAGGAAGTAAGCAGAAAGTTTAGCCAGTGAAACATTATTTGGCAATTCCCGCGATTCCGGGGTTTGTAGATCTTGTTTTTCTTCTTTTTTTTTAGCTTTAACTGCTAAAGATTTTCTTTTAGGGGGGCATTGTGTTTTATTTAGGTTAATGATGCGTACGGTAGCTAAAAATATCGCGTTATTGAATAAAACCCTAGAATTAAATATTTACATACTTAAATAACTAAAGCTTAACAATGTATTTACAGTTCCATATCATATTCCAATATTAGAAATAGTGAAAACAAATGATGTTAAAGCGTCGTGATAGTGATCTCAACCCATGTACCACTTCCCACGCTGTTCAACGGTCATTTTTGTATGTCCTTTATCACCGCGAGGTTTCATTTGTTTGATCTCATTTTGTAATTCAAGTAAAGCTAAGTCAAATACTTTTTGCAATAATAATTAACAAGCATACAGTTCAATTCTTTGATTTATTTTCTACACTTTCTTATAATAATATGTAATTTTTGGGCAAAGGATATAGTAGGGGCCTATTCCTAAATTTCTATTCAAAATAGGCCTAGTTTTGTTAGCAGTCTTGTAGTAATAACATAAAGACGGGTGTTTTCAAAATAAGAAATTTGAAATTGATAAATATTTGTATAAAGTTCTATTCAGAACTAAATTACGAAACTTTTTTACATTTATGAAAAAAAATAGAAAAACGTTTTACTACTTTTTATGTAGGCCAAAAGTAGAACTTTTTCCTTTCGTTACTGAACATGCTTGTTTCTTGAGCTAATAACTTTTGTTAATTTTACTTCAATCATTTTCTTACTGGCATATATGAATTCTTTGAACCTTTATCTACATAAAAGCTATTTATAGAACACTTTTGAATTGCTTTAGAATAAACGTATGGTTAAAAAACAAAAACTTGGACGATTTTTAACAAATTTGAAATTTACGGCCATTTTGTGAGCTTACCGTTAGAGATACGAAAAAAATCAAAAATACAAGTTTGTTTAGAATCAAATTTGCTACTTGCAAAATGTTATTAGTTTTTAAATTCGACTTACGGTTAAGCCACAAACTGGCTTTGGAAAAAAGCTTACACTAAGGGAAACGGTGCGGCCGCCATTTTTATTTTATTTGAGGTGTTAAAAATGAAAAATGGAAAAAACCGTATATATACATCGCTCGGCCTAGGAATAAGGAACATTCATGCAAAAAATCATCACAATCGGTCAAGGCATTTGGCCGTAATCGTGAGACAGACAAACACACAGACGAAATGCCGAACGGTCGAGCTAAAACGGAGACCTCGCTTCGCTCGGTCAATTAGAACAATTTAAATAATTTTTACCGTCTTAAATATGAAATATGTGTTATGAGAGTTTATTCTATGTCAGTCGTTCAGTCAGGACAAAGGCAATTACATATAGTATAGAGATTAACACCAAATAAGAAGACCAACACATACATAGTTTAAAACACATTAACTGAATAAACAAAAGTCTAAACATTCTCAAGACACTAAGACATTTAAACAGTAAGAGCAAGGAGGAGGAGACATTTTATCTTCGTTTCACGTGACTGTAAAAGATGATGCCTGGAGAGTGATAAAGTGGTTGTATAAAGAGAAGAAGAACAAGAAATAAGGAATAGAGTCTTTTGGGAAATCAAGGAGGCAGGCGCGTCAACAGTGCGTTAGACAAACGACAGACATTAGCACAGTATTACAGGTGGCTGCGGAGTATGTCGGATAACCCTTTACACACCCCACCATTTACCACCCCTTCCCTTCCCCTCCCCTCCGAAGCGAACTAAAGGTTTTATACTTTCTTTTAACACTTTGTTTTTCTTTAAGATGAAAATAATACCACTTAATCTGTCGCATTTCATTTGCGCTGGAATGAAAATACCTGGATGCAGAAAGAAAATGTAGGTACGTTACAGGTTATGAGAAATACAACTCAATATTTCTGTTTGTCTCGATAAACTATGTGTAACAGAGAAGAAGCTGTACCAGCGCGGCGTGGAAGTTGTTCGAAGTATATGGGTATTATTAAAAGTACAAACACTATTTTTATTTACTTTGCCTTCAAGGTGCCCTTAAGGGTTGGCTCTAGCTGCGGCCATGTTGGCTGACACTCCATAACACCAATATCAAATTAAAATCCAAACATTTTCCGTTATTTTTGATCGGAAAATTATAAACGATATGTCATTTTAAAGCTATGGTCAATATGCATGCAAATGGCTTTTTCAAAACTAAGAAAAATATTTTGTTTAATATTTATTAACAATTTCAAACATTGATTTTTAATATTTTTGTATGTTGTCACTATTAATTATAGCGAAAAACTATCAAGCCATTCGCATGAAGAATTTTGTCCCCAAGAGTTATTTTTTTTTTTTTAAACGCTATTTGAACAATTTATTGCAGGTTTTAAATGGATTTAGGCTGAGCAATGTCCGTGTAACCTACCGCCGCTATAGGGTGATTTTAAATATTTTTTACGTTGTAACTATTAATTATAGCGAAAAATTACCAAGCCCTTCGGATGAAGAATTTTGTCCCCAAGAGTTTGGTATTTTTTTAAAAACGCTACTTGAACAGTTGCGGGTTTTAAATGGATTTAGGATGAGCAATGTCCGTGAAACCTACCGCCGCTGTAGGGAGTCGCAGGTTGCTTTCTGTTTTACTAGAGCCGACCCTTAAATAAGTTAATCAAATTACATTTGTAGGCCTATATATACAGAAAATATTGTACCAAATTTCATTGAGCCTAGTCCACACTTACAAACAAGAAACAGTTTGCAAACAGTTTGTTGTTTCTTGTTTCATGTTTGTCTGCAGTTTTCAAATTGTTTCGCAACTGTTCGCAAACAAATGTTTGTCATTGTTTTGTGTCCACACTATGTAGGCAGTGTTTCTCGAGATGTTGACTGAAGAAGACGTTCTTCTAGCTTGTGCTAGTTTATATTTAATTCTACACAATGAGGTTAGCTTACCTAGGAGAAGGCGATGGTGGACTCGCATATTTCTTGAAGAAGAGGTATCAAAACAAATATGCACTTTAAATGCACTTTTTGCATTCGCGATGCATTTCCGCTTTATCGTCGTATGTACACTTTGTTCCTGGTATTTTTCTGAACACGATGTTTTTTCACGTGACCCTATAGCTCGCTTGGTTCCCCCAAAATCAATCAAAACGTAAAATGTCATAGCTGTACCCGGTTCAAAGCCATGTAATGGATTCTACAGTGGGGTTGTGTATTGAAGATACACCCAATACGGGGGTTGGCGTGCGAAGCACGCAATGCTTTGTGTGTTGAAGATAATCCCAATAAGGGGGTTGGCGTGCGAAGCATGCAATGTTTTATGTGTTGAAGATACGGCCAAAATTCGGAATGGCGTGCGAAGCATGCAATGCTTTCTGTATTGAAGATACTCCCAATATGCGGAATGGCGTGCAAACCATTTAGCAGCTATTCAGCACCGCCGTGAATAGACTTATTTCCCAAATTGTTGGTTGAAACCCTAAAAAAGAGGCCTGTAAACTTAATTTTGGAAATTTGCTCAACTCACGTCAGCGGTTCAGCTCCGTGGTAGAATTATTATTGTTTTCTATTAACACATTTTCTTTAAACAATCCACAAACTTCAAGCCAACGAGTTTTTCGTAAAACTCCATCTTTGCAATCTTCAGAAACGGCATCCCATATTTATTTTCTTTCCTGGATGGCGTGAATGAACTATCCAGTGCTGAATGTATCCATTAGGTCAAAATACTAGCACACACTAAACTTGGACTGACAAATAAACAGAAAAGATAAATGGCGCCAACAAGGCACCTGTTGGCAGCACTGCTCAACAAAGTCGTACGTTTCCATAAACGGTATCATTTAGCGCAATATTCTCAGACAAGACGCTCGATTTAAAAAGTCGTCCGTTTTCTAGGAGTCGTATGATTTAGAAATAGCGCGACACGAAATCCCGTACGTTCTTAAGCCGTGTTCATAAACGTTGCCATTTAACTCGATGCTCCTGTAAAACACAAATCGCGTGCATAAATGAGGATTTTATGCACGCAGCTGAGTTGTAGCGTTGTATTTGGATAACCTAATAGAACTCCGATCCAATGCAATATTTCGTTCCACTGGAAATTCGTCGATAGTGGCGCTATCTATTGGGGAAACGACGGAAGCTGTGTGAAACAACAATGCTACCAATGATTTTTCCCTAGCGCTACCTCGCGGCGCGATCATGCACTATTTTCCCGACAACCTCTTTTTCGGCACACAGCCCCCGTATGCATGCATGATCTATTTTATTATTCATGACCTATGGTTGTAGCATGACCAACATACAATCAGTAACAAAGCACCGCAATACTATTCACTTTTTACAGACTGTAAGCATACACTGTATTCGCTTAAAGATTGGTTGTTCGGAACGAGCGCAGCATCATCATTTTTTTAACAATTATGATACAACTCGATGCTTTTAGCTTTCCATTGCGATTAGTTTTTACTATCGAGATGTTAACCCTATCAGTAATACCATATAACCCCCATGGTACTGCGGATTGGGTTATAGTGGCACTTACGGACAAAACACGTTTGCGTTAATTATATTTAATCGCACGTATATTGAGTTTAATCTATTTTATTTAATCATTTAATATTATTTACCATTTTATATATTGGTCGAAGCTATCCCCCACATTTATTGAAATAAACGTAATCCAAAAACGAAGTCAGATTTCGTGCAAACCACGTTTTAATTTCATCTTAAAAAAAATTGACTAATCATGGACCATTCAGACATTTTGTTTACTATAGCAAATATGAGCGTGTAGCAGAAACAGCCTTAATGCTTTCTCGGACTAATAGTTATAGCCATCAATTTGTCGTGGAAATAACAAACAAGAACGTTCCTTTTGTTGTAAAAGAAGTTGTAAACGTAGAGATCACGGAAAGTAATGAGCTAGAGAATGGGGAGGCACTTCTGGGATCTTGGAACCAATTCCGCTAATAGTCCTTCGCCTTGCTTTACTTCACTAAGGGTGTAAAAATACAGCATAAATATTAGCGCTATCATCAGAAACTGGGGAAAGAAAACGTATTCTCGAGTTGTTTCAGTAAAAGTTGGATTCGGAACGGGATAACACTTTAGGTACGAGTTATGGACGATACTTTTCATCACATTGTAAATAATAATACAGAGGAATTAACATAATATGTTACCGGGACCAATTTAATTTTTCATGTGTGACAAATTTGTAGTTTTGTCACTTAGTTCCTCTGTATTATGGATTTAAAAAATAACAAAAACGGTATTTGTTGATTTAAAAAAGATATTTGTTTGTCTAAACAATGTTTTGTTAATCTGAAGAGCGTTTTCATTGTTTCAAAACGTTTCCATAAAAAAATATCTCCCGCGCAGTTAGGTTGTTTTTAAGCTTATCACCCCTCTAACTTTTAAATGGTTAGTCGTGTAAAAAAAACACTTGAAATACTTAAAATGTAAAACCCAAAATCATCATAAAATACAGGGTGTTCCAGAAGAAATTCGAAAGTTAACTGGCCACCATATTGGAAAATGGCGGCTATTTACAAAATATTTTAAATAGATATTTTTTAATTTCTCAAAAATCAAGGAAAGTTTCCCTATTTAAAGTTTGCTGTCAGATCTATAGTTTGCAGGATGCCAGTGGTGGCCCATTTAAAAAAAAGCTACCCTGTATATGTGTTTATGCGTTTGCACTCTGATAGCCGCATTTAAGTCCGATTTGGTCCAAATTTGGTACACACGTTGGTGGTCTAAGTCGCTCGGACGAGTTCGTTAGCCAAAAAATCCAACACTTAAGCACGTTTTTGACAGGAAGTAACTATTGTTTTTGAGATTATTCATACCAGAATGAAACGTTTTCTGTTTTATCTAAAAATTAATCCTATTACTTTAAATGAGCAATTCTTGTATCTATATTTGTATCTGTCGCGGATCTCGAAATCGGCTCTAACGAATTCAAAGAAATTTCGTATTTAGGTGTAGTTTTGATTTTTAAGTACACCCATATAGTTGTATTTCGTGTAAAAACGCAATTTTTTTAGAAAATATAATTTAAAAGTTGAAAAATTTTAGCAAAGGGTCTTATGGGTTGCCATGTTGGTTACAAAATAACAACGAAATAGTAAATAAAGCGATCAAATCAGCTGTTTATAAATAAACAAGCCAATTTATACTGTTTTATCAGCTGTTCATTGGATAGTTTTTAATTACTGTTAAAAAAACAAGCTAATTTATACTGTTTTAGCACGTTGGAAGTAGAATAAATTGGGCCTGATGTAACAATTTATTTTGTCAAAAAAAAGGTAAACTTGGCAAAGGTGGATAAATTCTAATAGTCAATTTTGTAATATAGGCCTAGCACATTTTTGAAACATAGTATTGAGGTTATGTTAATCCTGCAATAATCTACTTATATAAAGCTAGACGGTAACACTGATTCATTGACATTAATTATTAGGCACTTCCCGTAATCGTACCCCCTAGACCTC
>JAGFPH010007211.1:5498-18391 GCA_018207615.1 Philaenus spumarius | reverse complement strand
AAAATTTTTTAATTTTGGAAGCACCTTTTGGGCGGGAAAGAATTTTTCGATTTTTTCAATTTCTTCATTTTCCCACTTTGAACGCATTTAGAAAGAAAGCGGTAAGAGATAGCAAAAAGTGTTAAATACAAAAGTTGTAAAAAATTTAATTTCAAAGAAGAGATTTTTCGTCAGATTCAAGATCCAATCATCCAGTTAGCCACTATTCATCCGAAAAGGGAGACTCCACCCAAAGTCCTTAAAGCTAGACGATTTCACCGATTCACTGACATTAATTATTAGGCACTTCCCGTAATCGTACCCCCTAGACCTCATACTTGAATTAAAGCTCTCGACGAGAAACTTTTGGGAAAATTGCCAGAATTTAAAATTTTTTAATTTTGGAAGCACCTTTTGGGCGGGAAAGAATTTTTAGATTTTTTCTATTTCTTCATTTTCCCACTTTGAGCGCATTTAGTAAGAAAACTGTAAGAGATAGCAAAAAATGTTAAATACAAAAGTTGTAGAAAATTTAATTTCAAAGAGAGATTTTCCGTCAGATTCAAGATCCAATCATCCATTTAGCCACTATCCATCCGAAAAGGGAGACTCCACCCAAAGTCCTTAAAGCTAGACGATTTCACCGATTCACTGACATTAATTATTAGGCACTTCCCGTAATCGTACCCCCTAGACCTCATACTTGAATTAAAGCTCTCGACGAGAAACTTTTGGGAAAATTGCCAGAATTTAAAATTTTTTAATTTTGGAAGCACCTTTTGGGCGGGAAAGAATTTTTCGATTTTTTCAATTTCTTCATTTTCCCACTTTGAACGCATTTAGAAAGAAAGCGGTAAGAGATAGCAAAAAGTGTTAAATACAAAAGTTGTAAAAAATTTAATTTCAAAGAAGAGATTTTCCGTCAGATTCAAGATCCAATCATCCATTTAGCCACTATTCATTCGAAAAGGGAGACTCCACCCAAAGTCCTTAAAGCTAGACGATTTCACCGATTCACTGACATTATTTATTAGGCACTTCCCGTAATCGTACCCCCTAGACCTCATACTTGGATTAAAGCTCTCGACGAGAAACTTTTGGGAAAATTGCCAGAATTTAAAATTTTTTAATTTTGGAAGCACCTTTTGGGCGGGAAAGAATTTTTAGATTTTTTCTATTTCTTCATTTTCCCACTTTGAGCGCATTTAGTAAGAAAACGGTAAGAGATAGCAAAAAATGTTAAATACAAAAGTTGTAGAAAATTTAATTTCAAAGAGAGATTTTCCGTCAGATTCAAGATCCAATCATCCCTTTAGCCGCTATTAACCTGAGAAGCAGCTCCGCCAAACAATCCATCAAATTTCCCATGTTAATCTTATGGAGATAATGTTTAATGAGTTTGAGTCAGCTGCCAAATAAAACAGCTGATTTCTGCTCGGTCACCTATGTATAAACGAGCCAAAGATTAACGAGATTCTTTAGCGAATTTTCTAACTGCGAGCGAAGCGAAGCAGCCATCTGAGGCCGAAGGCCCAGTCGGGGCTGGGACGCGAAGCGTCCAGGAGTAGAGCCCCTAGTTTTTACTATATTTATGCCTGGTTCCAAAACTTTAGTTGACAGACGATAGTAGAACTAGGACTAAAATTGTAATGAAAGCCTCTCACGTTTCTAAAGCATGTACTTGAGGTTATAATTAATCTTGTAATTACTGTTAATATATTTAAGCCTGGTTTCATAATTTTACAAACCTATGTACAAACGAGCCAAAGATTAACGAGATTCTTTAGCGAATTTTCCTACTGCGAGCGAAGCGAAGCAGCCATCTGAGGCCGAAGGCCGAGGCGGGGTTGGGACGCGAAGTGTCCAGGGGAAGAGCCCCTAGTGTAGGATATTATTCTGCACGTTTTTTTTTACACGACCTTATAGCTCACTTTGTTCCCCCAAAATCGATCAAAACACAAATTACCGTAAAAGTACCCGGTTGAAATTCACGTGGCGGATTTTACCGAAGAGGCAGCTTCTGATCCGAGGTCTACAGCCGAATTTGTACGGTGCGAGCGAAGCGAAGTGATCCATAACCCGAGGTCGCAAGGTTGAGGCGCGAACCCTCAACGCGAGTTTTCCCGCTGCGAGTGAAACGAAGAAGCGCGTGAGTCGAAGCCGGAGGCTTAGGGTGCAAACAAATTATAGGCCTACTAATATATTTCGTAAACACAGGCAGCTTTTCAGCGCCTTCGTGAGTAGATTAATTTCCCAAATAGTCGGTTGAAACATTAAAACACATAAACTCAATGCTCTACGTTGATTCTATGCCAGTCAGGACAAAGCCGTGTTTAAACATAGATTTACATAAAAGATAGATTATGAATAGGTAAACTTTGTATGTTTGTATGTTTATCTGTGCGCATTTTGTTGGTAATCTCAGAACTACATTTAATCTATTCGGAAAAGAGCGTTATTACTTTAATGAAATGTACTTCTAGTAACTAGCTGACCCGTGCGAAGCATTCGCATTCTAACTTACTTAAATCCCAGTTAATTAAAGTACACACCGTATATTTAGTATCGTATAGTGCGTATAGTGTGTATTTAGTGCGTCATGGACATAGGTGAGGGTTGAAATAAAGAATAGATGTGTTACGCTTACAATCAATTAAAAATAGCAATGTAGTGGCGTAACGGCAGCTCTCCAGCTGGGTATTGTTATTACCAGTGTTGCCAACGCCAGGAAAATATCCCTAAAACTTACTTGATCTTACATCACTGTTACTTTCGGGTTCTTTATTTCTTTTTTTATTTTCGTTTGATTGTATTTTGCATATTTTTCCGGTATAGCGGTTAAGGAAAGCTTTAAAATGATGTAAATTCATGTAATTTGATGATGTATTAAGGAAGTTATGGCGTACCGACAAAAAATGGCCTTGAGAAATAATATATTATGTGATAACACAAATAAAAATCTCTAACAGGAGGTTTCATAAAAATTTAGTTTCAGTTGCTAGGCACTTATTAACAAATAAAATAAACATAAATTTATAAACAGCTGACTATGTTTCAACACTTAAAAAATACTATTCTAAAAATTCGACATTTTCGGTAATCTATACTTTTACAGCAACACAGCCAATGGCTCAGCGAGGATTTTTTTTGGAGGAGGGGCTAAGCTCAGGTCAGAATATATATATATTCAATAAATTCTAAACGGATGAAAGTAAACATTATATACTTTTTTTAACGCCAATGGAATCGGGCTTGAGTCAGACAATAGTGCAATATAAACACTATTTCCGCAAGACCATTCAGCACTGACCTTGAGTGACGGTCTAGCCAGCACCTTAGCACGCTGCCTTATTAGGGCCATGTTATATGAGCGCTATCAAAGTTAACCGGACTTTGAGCGTTGCCAACGCGGATTAACGAGCGCCGAAGAAAGTTATACCGAGCGCTGTCATCGCGCACTCACAGCGCAGCTTCCAGAGAGGCCACAGTAGTCAGAAGTATCGACTTTGTAGAGGATCAACCCAGTAGAATATTGTTTATTTCAAAGTGATTATTGTGTACTTCAAAATGTACACGAGCCGAGTCGACTCGCGCGAAGTCGAATTTTTTCCACGCTCTGACTGCACACCGTTTCGGGTCGATTCGACTCCGCTCCATGCGGGTTGGGTAGATATAGCCACAGGCTCAGAAGAACGTTCGATCTCTTCCACTGTTCGCCCATGATGATTTTGCAATTCGCGGTAGTTGTGACAGTAGCAGCAGGAAATCCAGACTAACTTATGGTGAGGGGGAATGCGCGCGCATCTTTCCGACACATGTCGGAACGGTGCGGGTCTGTTAGATTTATCTACTATTACGGATTTCCGTTACGGACCGGGTTGGCTCGATTCCGTTCTGCTCGTGTAAGTATAGCTATACTTAGCTGTAAGTATAGCTCGTGTAAGTGAAGCTTGATACGCGATTTGAAAGCACTGGGTGTATAGTTGAACAGTAGAGGGATCGTGTGATATCAGACGAAACCATTTCGCACTCTATTGATGGACAAGCTAGGTCTTGGCGAAGAGGTGGTGAAAGATTTTTTGAACAAAACGTCCAGTACGGCCGTGCTTTGGGAGGAGGCTCGGTCACAGTTTGCGGACCAATTTCTTTGAACAGATGGATACCTCTTGTGTTCGGGAATGAGACTTTGACTGCTGTAAACAACCTGAACGAAGTTCTTTTACCTGTAGTTTTACCTTTTAACCCTCGCTCAATAAATTGGTGGGAATTTACATTGACTACAACGCCCACTTTGAGCCGCAGAAGTAAATTCATTTTTACTGACAATGACATTGCTCGCACTGACTAAAATTGACTTCAATAACTTTCAAGAGCTACAGCAGCAGGATATTATCGAAGAATGCGATAACATGTCTGATGGCGTCATTCGCAATGTAATGAGAACATGGAGAGTTCAAGCTGTTATTAATGGAAGTCCTACACAATATTAATAGGCTCACGGAGTTGAAATCGAAAGATATTTAAACTGTCAGAAGTTTTAAAATTTATTTTCTGTAATTTAAAACAAAAATCAAGATGGTTTTCTTTAGAAATATTGTGCAAGAAGGTAAGATGTTTAGTGAGTAGTAAACAATATTACGATTTCTCCAGGTGTACCAATTCAAATGTTGAGTATATAAAGGGTGTAAGAAAACCTTTCAGGACTTTAGGATATGATTCCACATACAAAAAGGAAGAAACAATTTCATATGAACATAGGCCCGAAAACTCTTCGTCAAACGGTTCTCTAGATATCAATTATTTTGCACAAAAAACAAAATGGCGGATATCTGGAAAACGAAGCGTTTTCGGGCTTATGTTTATATGAGCTTTTTTCTTCCATTTTGGATGAGGAATCATATCCCAAAGTCCTGAAAGGTTTTTTGACACCCTGTATAGGAGAGAAACAACATTTGGATTTCTATTATTTGCGTTTTAGCTGTAAAATATTGTTAGTAGAAAATGTTTCCGACGTGAATGCACCTCAAACAAACTGGTGAAAATCGAGGATTCTATCGAGTTATAACCCTTCCCTCCTCCATTGTAAAAAATATTTCGCACTTTGTTTACGTTAAAATACACTCTTAAGAGTAACTTGTTTTCAACACCTATTCAAATGTCAAGATACAACAAATTATCAATATATTTCTGACATTATTTCTGCTCGAATTTGGCACTGGGAACTTTATTTTATATGGATGCAGTGTAGTGTATCAAAGTATAGTGTTATAGAGGCAGCACACGGAGTTTTCGGATTATTTACCGTCACCGTCATATCAATAGCGGTGCAAAGGAGAGTATTAGAGTATACACATTGATCGGAAAAATAAATGATTGGTTTATTTACCGCTAACGATTTTCCACCGTCTCCGTCGAAAAAGTGGCGAACGTGAAAAATGCACGCCAATTTTCCTTATTTTAGTATTTTTTTCGTAGAATACTACCCTTCAGCCGCGTGTGCAGTTCGTCAAATGACGAAACCGACATGGTTCAATAATTGAAAAATGTTTCTTCTAGTTCCTCGAATCAGGAAACACAGTGTAGAATGATCCAAAATGTTGTCTTCTTTTATTTATTTATTGGATTAACCGAAATAAGTATATGCTTTTGAATCCTTTTCAATCGGCGATGGAATAACAATAAAGCGAGAGTTGCTCTCTGTTCATATCAATAAAACATTAAAAGAAAACACACTTCGCGATTGATGAACTAGACACTTCAGTCTAATGAATCCCAATGAGGCTTTTTATGAGCGACAACGGTAACTAATCCGCAGTTGGTCCAAGCCTATGGGGTTAGAGGCAGCGCACGGAAAGATTTGGCCTGAATCACAATTAGAAGTGGAAAATAATACATACCTATATCATTTTAAAGTACTTTTGGGACGCCTAAAACGTGTTGTTTTGAATCTTATTTTTTTTAATTTCCAAGCATCCCCACACCCCCCGTTGTTGTAACCCTCTCTATATGATCGTCCTGTTTACGCCTATGCTTACTGGCCCATAGCTGATCATTTATGTAACCCTAAATGTAGCCACGGTGGCCGTGATTGTTAAGGCGTCAATGCTTTATCAATCGTCATGGCAACCATCAATGGAAAAGGTCCGGGTTCAATTCCCATTGACCCCGAATAATTTTCTAAATGGTTTCTTAACGGACATCGTTGGCTGTGGTTCGGATTCCACGTAAAACTTTAGGTCCCGTCTTCATTAGCCTTAAGTGCAAAACAGCAGGACGTTAAACACAAAAAAAAAATGTAACCCTAAATGGGAATGTATTGATGTGGACTAAACTCACTATACTTTTTTGGGCCGATAAACTATATAAATATTTACCCGATATTCTTTTATTCATAAATGAAATCGAAGCAAGTACAAAATTAAAAGGCCAACTGTAAAGGCGTTAACAAATATTTAGACATTTCCTATTGGTTTATTTTTAGAAGTGAACTATGTAGGTGTGAATAATAAACTTATTTTAATTTTAACAAGACATTCTATTGGACGGTATTTAACAATTGCAAGGAAACAACGATATATGCTAGGGGCATTGTTATTTATAAATGCTACTCAAGTCGCAGTCCAGTCGGTTAAGACAAAACATTTGTCCTTTGTGTTCCCCGCGGCCGATGTAATATTTATCCTTCTGATTTAGAGTTTACTCCAGGGACTCGGCGCGTCTGGACATAAATAACAGCAGCCGTCCAGAGAATTCATTTATTATTTTCTCCAGCAGTCAATAAGAAAACTCTGGACTTTGCTGGGTTGAATTGGTTTACTTAGATGAAGTGAAGGTTATAAACTTAAGGCGGAAAATTGTGATGGGATAAAAAAAACACAAAGGAGCACGTATGCTGCTGTTAATATTTTAATTGCAGCGTTTTTCGTCGATTTTATTGAAACTTTGGTTAACTTGTGAGCCTATACAATAAAACAAATTTAATACTTTTTCTCTTTTATTGGCGAATTGCAATAATAAAGATGAGCTACTGCAGTGACGCTTTTGGTGAAACATAAGGTAAGGAGTGGTCAATGAGCACCGAACATGGTCCCCAGAACACTTTTGGGGTGTCATTAATGTTCGCACTCTAACGTACGATTTAGTAAAAATTTGGTGCACAAGTTGGTTTTCTAAGCCACTCGGACTAGTTCGTTAGTCCAAAAATCCAACAACCAGATGCTCGTTTTTTGACCCGAAGTAACAATTATTTTCGTACTGGAATTGCAATTTTGGGGTGTTTATCTAACGAAATAAATAGAGAATATTATTTTGCTCATTTTGATATTTTACACGACCTTACAGCCCGTTTGGTTCTCCCGAAATCGACCAAAACGTAAAATACCATAAAAGTACCCGGTTCAAATCCACGTGTAATTTTATTTCTGCAAAATATCTAATATCTATATATACTAGTGTCCCCGAACTCTCTGGACCCCTTTTGTGGATATGTTCCTGGGATCCAGACAAACATATTTCACATTATAAACATGGGTCTACGGTGCTTATTTTTTCGTCTGTCTGTCTATATGCGTTTTTTACAAAATACTTAATATTTTTGGAAGTAGAAAAGATATCGAGTTCAAACTTTGTATACCTATTTTTTGCGTAACCTTTTATCACTGTACGAAAAATTAGAACATTAATTTAAATATTTTTAAAAGGGCGGCCGTTATAATTTTTAATACCAAATATCTCAAAAACCGCTAACTTTACAAAAGATTTACAAGAGGCAAAAAAATTTAATTTTTTAATGGCAAACACAACGTTTTTTTATTTTGTCTGTAGCTCAAAGGATAACAGAGATATTGACAAAAAAACGGGAAAATGTATTTCTTGGTAGTTGTCAACAGTACTCAGAATTAGTATTTTGTAAAAAAAAAACACATACAGACATACGAAAAAATAAGCACCGTAGTTTTTATTGTGAAATATTTTTGTCTGGATCCCAGGAACATATCCACAAAAGGGGTCCAGAGAGTTCGGGGACACCCTGTATAAAAGCCAAATCCACTGACTCACTGATCACGATTTCTCAAAAACTATTGAACGGATTGAAACGAAATTTGGCATGTAATTTCCTCTAGGACCATAGGCGCTTACTAAGAAAGGTTTTCAAAAAATTCTAAATTTTAGTGGGGGTTTGTGGGGTAAAAGTTACTAAATCCCGATTTCTCCAAAACTACCAAACGGATTGGAATAAAATTTGCTATGTAGCTTCCTCTAGGTCCATAGGTGCTCGTCAAGAAAGGGTTTCAAAAAATTCGAAATTTTAGGGGGATTTGGGAGTGTCAAAATTACTAAATCACGAATTCTCCAAAACTACCAAACGGATTGGAATGAAATTTGGTATGTAGCTTCCTCTAGGGTCCTAGGTGCTCGCTAAGAAAGGTTTTCAAAAAATTCGAAATGTTAGTGGTGGTTTTGGAGGGGGGGGGGGTCAAAGTTACTAAAAAAAACCACCGAACGTATTGGAATGATATTTGGTATGTAGGTTCCTCTAATGCCATAGATGCTCTCTAAGAAAGGTTTTCAAAAATGTTTAAATTTTAGGGAGGGTTTGGGTGATCAAAGTTACTAAATCACGATTTCTCCAAAACCACCGAACGGATTAGAATGAAATTTGGTATGTAGCTTCCTCTAGGACCGTAGGTGCTAGGTAAGAAAACTTTTTAAAAAATTCGAAATTTTAGGGGGGTTTGGGGGTTAAAGTTACTAAAAATCCCCATAAGAAATACATAGTGTAACATAATTATTGATATAATATATTTTTTGTTAATATACATTTAACTTTGATTTGTGTATCCGTGCAAAGCCGGATCGGGTTGGCTAGTCTAATTATAAAAATACAGAAAAAATAATTCGATCACACAGCTGAACTGATGATGTAAGTTTAGCGAATATCCAAAATTAAATTTATATGTTTCGATCTTGCGGCCTCGGATTGTGATCAGCTTTGCTTCGCTAGGAGCGTACAAACTCGGCCGTCGGCCTTGGATTAGAAGATTCCCCAAGTAGATTCGAACCGTATTCTAGTATGGTATTTTACGTTTTGATCGATTTTTAGGAAGCTAGGCGAGCTGTAATATCGAGTATAAAACAAAATGAGCAGAATAATATCATACCTTAAGGTGCGGCTATACATACACGTCACGTCACGTCACGTCACGTCCCGTCTTTTTTCCAGAGGTATGCTCCCTGTGTAATCAAATGGAGGTGGCTATACATACCCGTCACGTCACGTCACGTCACGTCCAGAAAATATTCGAATGCTCTAGAGAGCATACCGTGCCGTGACGTGACATGACGTGCCGTGACGTGACGGGTATGTATAGCCAGGGGTCACGTCAAGCGACGTCAAGCGACGTCATTTATCTCCGCTTCGATTTTGTCCGCGCACAGTCGGGAAACATCGTTGGTATAGCTGAATGTTTTTTGACTATATTTTGTTGGCTCCATAACAGAGATAAACAAAAATATTGCACCTTATCAGTTCAAGGGGTGAAGTGTGTCTGTTCACCTGTTTCTTGTGTGTCGTTCCTTCAGTCAGTAGAGGCTCACTTATAAAGTCAAGATACCATTGATAATAATAATAATTGTATAACAATAGTTTAACATGGAAATATATTGACAGTTGACTACAACTGAAACTAACTTTGTGTTTCAGTTATAAAGCACAAAATACTGATAAAATTACAGCAAATTTATTGTAAAAAAGCTAGGTCGGCTGTTTTACTTAATTAGTAAAAATTACCTAGGTCAAAATGAATCTCAAGATATAGGTATTAATAGGGTTGTAACCTAAATCTAAAAAACCCCAAAAAGTGTACTTATAAAATATATAACTATTAAAATAAAAATGAAATTTCACATTTTTGATTAAAATTACAATATTTTCTTCTTTTTTTTTAACAAGCTGCAATAAAATCTGCCAGTTAGTTCTCTAAAAATACTTATAATTGGGATTGTAACCTTAAACAAAACAAAAAACACAAAAGTACCCTTAAAAATATACGGATTAAATCAAAATAACATTTTAAAATTGTTTGGTATTAGTAAAATTACATTTTCTTTTCTTACACTTAAAACAGACCGCCCGACAATAGGCTCGGCAGATCTCCAGAAAAATAATTACAACATGTAATAATCATTAACGTTACATTCCCTTTTGATGTAATTTATTGTACTTGTAACCTTGAATTGTAAACTTAAATTGTATTTAATATTATAAGATTCTATTAAGATTATTCATTCAAACTATTCAGTTGTTACCATAAAGACAAAAAAAGGTATAGGTTATAAACTAGAAATACAAAAACTACAGTAGAGTCCCGCTAATCCAAAAATTATGTTAATCCGAACACTAACTAGAGAAAAAAATAATTCTCAAGATGTGCGCGCGCTACTTTTTGTGCCTGGACGTGACGTGACGGGTATGTATAGCCACCCTACCTAAAATGACGTTAGTGGACGGGACGTGACGTGACGTGACGTGACGTGACGTGACGTGTATGTATAGCCGCACCTTTATGTTTTTAGATAAAATCCTAAAAAATTTCCACTCTAGTAGGTACAAAAAATCTAAACAAATTTTTACTTCCTGTCAAAAAACGTACTAAAAAACTCGTCCGACCGACTTAGACAATCAACGTGTGTACCAAAGTTGGGCCAAGGACTTAAAATGCGGCCGTTAGAATGCGAACACATATATACATGTATATAATTTTTAATTACACCAAAAAACGTGTTCTTGGGTCCATGATCGGTGCTCATTTACTACTCCCGACCTTAGGTCTCACTATAAAACCTAAGTCACACTTGGCTACTTAATAGCTGCTACTTAGTCGCTGCTAGTAAAATAGCTGCTACTTAGTCGCTGCTAATAAAATAGCTGCTACCAAAGTTGTCACACTCATACTGTTACGCCATCGACCACCTGTGGCATTAAGAAGGAAGAAAAGTCACAGTGGATCGATTTTAAATTGGAGGTCGCAGCCTCCAAAGCCACAAAAACACCTTGTTCGCGATACTACATACAACGCCTTTAAACCTTAAAAAAAAACTAGCTCCTGTGGGAGAGTACACTTACAAAAAAACATACACATATATATATATATATATATATATTACATAGGCAACAAATCAAGATGAGGTTAGGTTATTGATCCTAAATAATGAAAAATATATAAATATTGACATGAGATTTTATTAAAATAGGCATTTGGCAATAGCAAAAAACATAGCAAAGAAAATATGTCTCAGATGAGACAGGTAAATTTAAATAATAAAAAAAATCGTTGGCCAACTTGAAACAACCTTATGGGTATAAAAGTAGATTTAAAAAAAAAACAAATTTCTATTTTATAAATCAAACAGGCATGTTACTATTCATTAATAGTACTTTTCTTAAACTACCACATGGTTTAATTATATAATTTGCCTCATCTCGTTTGAGATGAGAAATAAATAAATCACTGTCACTGCAAATACATTTGTTTAGATTTTGATGGAGTGTCTGTAGCTCCCAAACTTGAACCAGCAAAGCTAACAAAGAAAAACAATGCATAAGTAACTGATTTGCTTCAGTTTCTCACAAATTCAGACATGTAAACTAGCCAACTTAGTTTTGGTAAAAATGTTTTTGATATTTAGTGAGAATTACTGAAAATCTCATAAGCAAGCACACAAATTGTTAAATAGGCTTTACCTCAGCTGATATTAGTAAAGTAATTGTTTGTGTACACATAGACAAAAGTGTATAAAACATTTTAAAACTGGTAACACTGGCTTAGTAACAAAATCTAGCAAAATATTTTGTGGCAAACAAACTTAGAACTTGTTCTGGCTTTGAAAATAGCATACACAACTAACTATTAACCTCTAGTCAGGTTTGGTATATTATTACAGCATAAAGTGATGTTAATTTTGCTTCACAAACTTATAAAAGTGATGTTAAAAGATTTATAACTTTCAGATACATTGTTAAATTGTTTTAGCTTCAAACATGACTTATACAGCATTTAGCTCCTGTTTTCTTTTTTGAAATTAACACATTATTACAACAACCATGAGAAAATGATTTAGGTTTGCAAGACTGACAAAGTTTGCATTAGCAAGGTAGCAAGCTATTACATACAATAATTGTTAACTGGCATTAGCCATATAGAAAATGTATCACTTTCAAAAGTTGTTAACTAGCTTTAGCAAAGTAGGAATATGTTACATGCAAATAATTGTTAACTAGTTTTAGTAAAGTAGAAATGTATTACTTTGAAATATTTAGGCTTTGTTTAAGATGAACACATTAAGAGTTAAATTGCTGAAAGCCATTTGTTACACTAAATGTTAATAAAATGAGAATTTATGGTAGCAATTTTTGCAAAATTCAGTTCACAAAATAATCTTTCAGGTTTGCAAGACGTAACCTAAACATGGCATAATTATACAGAGTTTTAAACGTATACTCCCCTGTTAAAGAGCATTACTTTAATGTGAAATAAAATTAAAAACGCACCTGGTAGCAGTACGAAATTACTTTTCCAAAGCAGAAAGTATTTGCAGGAGGAAGTGCAGCATTTCAAGAGCTGCGTGTAGCGGCTAGGCTCGATGCAGATTGGATATTTTTAAAATGGCCGTTAAGACGTTGAATAAAGACAGGCTTCGAGAAGGTTCCAAGCAGCTGATGGAATATCGCGATAAGCAACTCAAGTAGATAACGAGGTAAGGTTTCTATCTATAGGTTAGAAGGTGTATTTCTAACTTTTAGGTTAGGTTTTTTTTTATTAAACCCCTTGGCACTCAGAACAAGTACTGAAGTGATTTAAAACTGTCTCCAGTAGCTATACAGGGTGTTCCCAAATTATGTTTCCAGACTTCCA
>JAGFPH010007210.1:44751-63956 GCA_018207615.1 Philaenus spumarius | reverse complement strand
TGTTGCTGCAGCTGTTATGCACTCTTCCTGTGACAACCAGTGCAGCAAAACGAACCTTTTCTGCTTTGCGGTGACTAAAAACGTACTTACGAAGCACTATGAACGAAGAGAGACTTAAGGGCCTGGCTTTACTTCACGTTCATCAGGATATTTCAAAAACAATGAAGGCTGAAGAGGTCTTGGACGTTTTTATAAAAAAGCACAAGAGAAAATTGTCTCTAAAAGTTTTGTAGCCCATACAAAATATGTTCTATATTAATTTAACCCTTTTCTTGGCACTGTGTCCTTTTGGATACAGCTTATATAAATATATGTGATTTAATCTGTGCTAAGTTTCATATTTATTTTTTAACTCAGTGCATATCTTTAGATATTTTACTCTATGACAGAAGCCATTTAGAAGGCTTTGAAAAGGTGGGAATTTGTGTGCAGCTGTTTTATAGTGTTGTTGTTATTCAATTTGTTGCCTAGCAACTTCTTCAAGTTTTGGTATTATTTAGAGAGTTTAGGTTAATCCATAAGGATTTTTCATCATAAAAACTTACAAAACACAGTTTTTAGAAGGTAAGTTGACATTCAAATCTTATTTTGTATGTATAATATAATATTTATGAACTAAAATTACAGTGTATCTAAAAAGACACACCGCCAGATTGTTAGTAAAGCACAATTAAAAGGTTATGTATCCTTTTGTTTACATTGCCAAGTAACCAGTATTTATCCTTCTAAAAATCACTGTATCTATTTGTTTACACTGCAAATTTTACAGAATTGCACACTGAACAGTCTTCATGCTTATATTTAGTTTTACACACAGTTATATTTTGTTCTTTTTAAAAGAAAGCTACATGTAATATTGTATTACAATAATGTTTTGTTCTTCTATTTCAGATCATGTTTTCAACACGTGCAGATAAAATAATGGAGCAATGTTCAACTGGACATACCTTGACTACAAGAGGTTTAAGAGGTAGAATAAAGAAAAAAAAAGGTAAATTAACTCCAGGATTTTCAAGAGCTGACAAAATTCTTGCTCTTCTTCCACCATTAGACTCTGAGGGATCAAGTAGCTCTGAAGACGAGGAGGGATCACAATTATTGCATAAAAATGTTAGGCCAAAAAGTAAATCATGTGAGTTGTATTCTATACCAACAGATGATCTGGAAATCACATTGTGCGACATTCATATGGAAATCGATAATTCTGATTTCCAGACTAGTAATATTGTTACTGTTCCGCCCCCAGATGTTGCTCTGGACTTAGCAAATAAATTAGGCCTAAATGATTCAAGCAAAACCACCTATTTCGCAGCAGGCGAATTGGATCTAAATTTATCTGGTATTGCAAACACTGAATTACATGAAGAAGTTTCTCGTATTGAAATAGATAAATTTCTTGATTTAGGAGTATTTGAAGAGATGTTACATTCTAATAGTACTGGAGAAACACTGGCTACAGAAAAACCATCCATAAATTCCCCACTGCATTTTCCAAAAGATGTTTCGACTTGTAGCGATACAAATTCTATAGGGAGCATGTATTCAGTATTATCTGAAGATAATTTATCTTTAAGTGAAAAAAGCAAAGTAGTAATGTCAACTCCTTCTACTAGTTCTAACTGTTCTAAGACACTTTTCATCAAAAAAAGCAATCGATCTACTAATCGTAAGAAAACAAAAACACCTATAAAAAACATACCAAAGAAAATACAAAAAATAAAACAACTAAAATATGACAAGTCAGAAGTTTTTAATTGGGAAAAAAATTCTTTTCAACATAATGTTACTTGTATTGATGAGAGTTGGATCTACAAACCTGAATTACAGACTGAAAACAATGTTCGCAACCCTTTGGAATATTTTTTAGACTTTTTTACTGAAGATGTTTGGGATCTTATAGTAGAAAATACAAATTTGTACAGCACCCAGGCTACAGGTAGTTCTATTGGTGTCAACAAGGCACAAATTCAAAACTTTATTGGCATTGAACTTGCAATGGGGTTGGTGAAGATGTCAGCATACACAGACTATTGGAGTCAGGAGTCTAGATTTGAAAAGATTGCCTCCGTTATGACGTTAAAAAGGTATCAATCTATTCGGAGGTACTTACATTTTGTTGATAATACACTTCAAGATGATGATGACGACAGGTATTTTAAGGTTCGGCCACTAATAAACATTATCCGTAGAAACTTTTTGAACATAGAAGAAGAAAAACACTATAGTATTGATGAGATGATGGTACCTTATAAGGGTGTACGTGCTGGAAGCCGGAGACAATATATCAAAAATAAACCTCATAAATGGGGGTTTAAAATATTTATTCGTGCTGGAATATCTGGAGTAATTTACGATTTTCTTCTATATGGCGGAGAAAACACTTTCCGCCAGTACGAGTTTAGTGAAACAGAAAAACTTATTGGTCAAGGGGGTAAAGTTGTTATAGCTCTGTGCAGGTCAATTGCTGTGAAGCCATGTTCATTTGTTTACTTTGACAATTTTTTTTCTTCGCTGGAACTTTTAGTTTTACTTCGTGAAAAATATGGTATATTTTCCATGGGTACCATAAGAAACAATCGGCTCAGACAATGCCCTCTCTCCTCAGATAAGGAGTTGAAGAAAAAAGGTAGAGGAAGCTTTGATGTTAGTGTTTGCAATGCCAATAAAGTATGTGTAGTCAAATGGTTGGATAACAAGCCAGTATGCCTCGTAAGTACATTTTGTCAAGCAGAGCCTGTAGGGATAGTTAAACGTTTTGAGCCAAAAGTTAAAAGTGAGAAGCAACAAGGTCCTCGATCTAAAGTAAGTGTTCCATGCCCTGACATTGTCAAAAAGTACAATGCTTTCATGGGGGGTGTTGATTTAGCTGACATGCTTATTGCACTATATCGTACTCATTTACGTTCGCATAGGTGGTACCTTGCCATATTTTCGCAAATTATTGACATGTGTGTGTCCAATGCCTGGCTTGTTTATAGGCGAGACTGCAAGAAAGCCAACACTAAGACAACTAATATAATCGCCTTGAAAGCATTCCGGTGGAATATTGCCAATAAGTTGTTGGCCAAAGGTAGAAAGTATTCTATCAACCCTTCAAAAACTGTTTTACAAACAAAGAAAGCAAGCAATGCTATTGACCAAGATCTTCGATTTGACTGCATAGACCACTTTCCTGATATGTGTGAGAAGGGCCGATGCAAATTATGTCAGAAGGGACAGACGAAAATGAAATGTGTAAAATGTGAAGCCAGACTATGCCTTACTCAGGACAGAAATTGTTTCTTTCAGTACCACCACAGGAAGTAACAGTACTTTTAGCAGAGATATACTTGTGTTTCATTTCAATTTACATTTTTAGCTTAGTAAAAAAAATAACTGTATTTTTCTTGATTAGATTCTAAATACAATCTAACCAATGTATTTTTTCCAATGTATTTTTTCTTCGAAGAATGTCATGATTTTTGTAACCTTATATAATTAGTACCTTTGTTCATTCATTTTATATATAAGTAATACCATTGCATTTCTTAAATTTCTTGTAAATAAAATACTTTATGAACAAATTGCAAGTATTTAATCCGTTATGCTCTTTGAAATGTTTTAGTTTACTCTTGGCAATGTATCCTTTTAGATACTGTGTAAAACTAATGTCAAGTTCAGAGAGCTTGGCGGTGTATCCAAAAAGATACACTTCTTTTTCATCTATTTTTAGTATTTTAAAATGAAAAATATATTTTTTTTACATTTTTTTATTATTCAGGAGGCATAAAATAAACTAAAAAATGCATAAATTGTGAATTTATAAAAAGTTTTTTTTCTTGCCAAGAAAAGGGTTAATAGATTTGAATAATAATACATACTGTATTTTTATGTACTTTTGAATAAAATTCATTATTTCCTGTACCTTATCTTATCAGTTGGTAAGATTAGTTAATAGAAAGTTTTACTTATCTGTTCTGCTTGATTATAAATACTACAGCTTGTTTGTGTAAGCTCACATTTCAAAGATTAAAACTACGAGTATTTCTAAATATTTGTTTTCTGGACAAATATATCACGACAAACATATATATATTATAGCACAATTAATAGTATTTGAAATAACATATTTTACTGTATATATGTAAGTATGGTGCTAAGTTCTCAAATACACAACAATCTGTGTATTGTATGAATGTAAAGTATTAAATAATAGATTGAGTAAATAATAGTATTCAAATAATTAATAATGTAATCAAACTAAACGAGCAAGTTAGGTATTTTAAAGTATAAATGGTTACGAACCCAACTTTTAAAAATAAATATTTATAGAAAATTCAACAAATTCACCGTTTTCTGTGGAGTTTGCTATTTCATATTCCGATATTCTATAATCTACACCCTAGATCCTGTGAGTTGTTGCCACAAGCCCCCCCCCCCTAAACGATTTTCTGGATCCGCCACTGCATTAACTCATACTGTGACTTCAGTTATTGAGTTGTGCAAATATATATTTACTTCATTTGACTGGAAATACATTATGACTGCGAGACTACAGACTGATAGCCTAGAAGGCAGATTCAGTGCTTATAGAAGGTTGAGTGGTTGTAACACAGTACTGTACAAACTCATCCCTCATAGCCAAACACCTCTTATATGAACGCCTAGGCCTATTTTGCAGAGGAACAAATGATGTGTTGTTTTCATTGTCCTCTCGCCAACTTCCTGGAATCACGTGACCACTCACTTCTTCGTCTAAACTTCCTGGTGGGGTGTACGCATGTCTTGATGTAGAGCTTTTCCTTAAAAAATTGTGCAGATAAGCACAGGTCTGCACGACGTTGACACAATTTTTAGGTTGTAGAAGCAATGGTTTTCTCAAAACCCTAAATATAGAAGAGAGTATTCCAAACACATTTTCAATAATTTGCCTAGCTCTTGATAGCCTATAATTGAAAATAATTCTTTTGGCAGATCCAGCCCCATGGTCACCTGGATACGGCTTTAGGAAATGTTGGTGGAGCGCAAACGCATCATCAGCCACAAAAACATATGGTACGTTAATTTGTCTTCCTGGTAATGGACTCTCCGGTGGTAGGTGAAGATTACCACTCTCAATGTCGCGCCAGAGATCGGTATTTTTTAACACTCCACCATCAGATATTCGACCTTGACTTCCAACGTTTGTATATGTAAAACAGTAATCTGCATCCGCAACACCAAGTAACATTATACTGAAAAAATCTTTGTAGCAATAGTAATCACTTCCACTATTAGCTGGAGCTTGGATTTGGCAATGCCGGCCGTCAATAGCTCCAAGGCAGTGCGGGAAGTTCCACAATCAATCAAATCTCTCGGATATTTCTAACCATCCCTCTTGTGTTCTTGGCACCTGCAAAAAAGGTATTTGAAATAAATACTGTTTAACCCTTATTCCGTACTTTATCCGATTTCGGACAACTTATTGTGTTTGACGGTGGAACTTTGTCCGAAATCGGACAAAGTCACGCGGCGAGATGTTTGTAAACATTACAGCAAGATAGCTTATATATTAATAGATAATATTAAAACGTAATATAAGTTATACTATTGGAAAGATGAGATTCTGGTGATTCATTTTCATATATAATACATCATATTGAGATTATTACTTCGCTAAAATAACTTTTTATATAAACAGGATATTTGAATTTGGTCGGCCGGCGGTCATTACGGGTCGCGTTTGTGCATTTTTTTTTTGTGTTCTGTGAAATATTTTACGTGAAATATAAGTGTTTATGTTAATTTTGTAGTATAAAATGTGTTTATTTATGTGCCCACGGTCATTTCATGCTTAACTAAACTTTACATAATTATATATTTTCTTGAAGCTGGATTATGTCTCTTTCATGAAAAGTTTTTTTAATTATTTATTTCAGGTCTCATATTTACTAAAAACAATTGTTAGTTCTATGAAGGGAATTTAATTTTATAACTTTCAAACATTTGAATCAAGTGTGTAAAAAATTGCTTTCATGTCTTTTTATAGATGCTTTCGGAATTTTTAAAATCGCATCTTTTGCAAACCTTTACTCGCTTAAACTAATATAATGTAGGCCTATACCATTATGTTCCTCTGTCTTTACTGAAACAGAATATATATAGTTATATATACTTTTTATTTGAAATCACTGTTCTGTAGCCTTTTATATGTACCTAATACAAACGGTGCGAAACCTGTCTGTTCAGCCTGCCGTTAAAAAAATTTGACTGCCGGACATAGGGTTAAAGTGCGTGCGTGCGTTTGTTATTCTTTAAATATTTTTTATTTTTCTGTTTTAGGATAATTGGTGTCCAATTTCGAAATTCTTCTTTCTATGAGAGAGAGCAGTATATTAAAATCAGCTGGTGACATACGGCAGAAGTTATTAAATAGCCCATGATCCAACTGCAGCTGCTCCAGTAGTACACGTCCTCCATGTGTCTCACGAGAACCAAGAAATTGACTAGTCCATATTTGTCTATCTCTCATGCGCTTACGAATATTCAGCAACAAAACTGCACATCCCGCCAGGCATATACACGCTAATTCACTATCCCTATCAGCACTGCACTCGTCCATGATTATTGGTCACGTGGAGGTCTTGTGGTGGAGCACAAGCGAACGACGTTTCAATCAAGACGATTCATGTGCGTTCACTCTGGTGTGACTACACCCATTCTCAGGTGTTCGCGTATGCCAGCGAACCACAGTGAACACCAGTGAACATTCGGTTCGCTCCTGTTCGCTCTGGTGTAACCGTACCTTAATAAGTAACGCTAAGCCAGGACCTGTGTAGAAGCTGCGATATGGTGAGCGGGTCGTTGCAATACATATTGACGAACATTTGAAAGTAGTAGTGTTTCTACATATTATAAAAGCTGATTTAACATCTTTAATAGCGAAAAAGACACTCTGGTTTGTGCATTCGGAGCATGTTATTTATGAAAACGCATAGAGAAAAACATTTTATTCCAGTAACATCAGGGAAAATGCACGAACTTGCAAAATAAATTAGAAAAACGAAATATAAAAATTAAAACAGTCACAAAAGTGACCAACATTTTCGAAGCATAAAACCTCAAAATTGACCTCAATAAAACCTGTTAGTGCAATCAACTAAATATGTGCCAAGATATGATTCCAACTATGCAACTTATTCTGCTCCATCTTACACAACGAACTTAGGCTATGTAAATTTCTGAAAAGACAGTTCCTAGCAATGACATATGACTTAAAAAGGAAGACCATTTTGGCTACCTGAAGCACAGTGTGACTTGAAGACAATGATACAGTTACTTCAGACAAATTGGCAATTCGACACTTCAAGTCAAGCTGCAACAGACCTGAATATTGAAAAAAAAGTAACTATTAGGTGACAGGTAAAAAAGGTGACAGATATCAAATTATTCAAAGAATATCTCTAAAATATGGAAATAGTGGCTGCAGAAATCTAAAGCAAGACAATTAATTATGACAAGGATTCTTATAAAGCGTTGGTGGAATAGATTTTTTGTTGAGTAATCTTGTAAACAGAAAAGGGCCAGGAGAACTAGAACGCATGACTCTTATAATAATTCAAATGCACAAAATAATTATGAGGAATTTAATGACGTAATTTTGCTCACTGACAAGGTTTTAAAGGCAAATTCATAAAATAGTAGTTCGAGGGAAACAAGGCCGAGAAGTGCCGGTATTAATTAGCCAAGATGTGCAGGAACACATTATAGACTCCTTCTGAAGGTACGGTAGAACTTCCAAGTCGTAAATTAAAATAAATATATTTTTGGTAATTTAGGCACTACCAGACACAACTAGTTTTTAATGAACTAGCAAAAGGTAGTGGAATAAAAAATCCAGCAGCTTTAAAGCGATACGACTACGAAAGTACATTGATATCATACAAAAAGTAGATAACCTTATACTTGCGTAATTTGAAGGAAATCTTTCCACTTGTATGTATAAAAAATTGAAGTATAAGGTAATCCTTCAAAGTTGATTAATTTACTTCCTATTGAAGTACTGTAGTATTAATTTTGTGTACATTATGTTTAGGAAACCATCTTGAAACCACAAGGATGACTTAAAGAGGCTGGGTGGTTAAGCAAGCTGTTAAATATTCAGAAGGATAGTATTAAACATACCACACATTTAAAAACAAAAATATCTAAATTTGTTTTTCAGGATTTACAGTAAAACCTCTACTAACTGACACAAAGGGGGAAAGGTGTGATTAGTTATACAAAATTTGGTTAGTAAATAAAATATGTATTTTTTTAAAGTTTGAGGACCATATGCATTACTACCAAAAAGTTTTAATAAAAATTAAACTATATAAATGTTTTAAACACTAATTTTATCTACGAACAAATCTATTGTAACATCTGCATGTAATTTTTTATGGATGTCACAACTCCATGGTATGTAGACAAGAAAGTGTGCTAGGTTGCTAGATTAAATGAGCCTATGAAAGGAAAAGTGGCTTAAGTCATTTTTTTTCTATTTTGAGCTAAATACTGTTTCAGATTCCTTAACCTTCATTCTGTTTCTAGGAAAAGTGAACCAAGTCAAAACATTAATATTTCTTAAAATATAGATGGCTGTGAAAAAAGCAAGAAATGAAACAGCTGATTCCTCTCAGGCAATAATGGCTTAAGTCAGACTTACTTCACTTTTCCTTCAACTAATGTCAGCTTTTGTAGGTGTGTTGAATGAGTGAATGTTAATATTTTGATAATTTTTATTAAAGTTGTATTTATATAAGCAGAGCTTGATTTTATTCCAATGGAAGAAATAAGTGAATCTGATATCATGCTATCATTGTTAGATGACTCTGGCTCTGAATATGTGCCTACAGAAGATGCAAATCTAGGTAAGTTGAAAGTCTAACATTTGTATTTATAACCTAAAAAAATTTACTTTTAGATTGTTGTTAAACCTTTGGCTTTGGCCTTTTTGGAAAATATTAATCTTGAGATTTCTAACCTATAAATTATTCAGAATAACTTATCTTACATGTGAAAATTGAGTACTAAACAGACCATCTCAACAATTTTAACATTAGGAGGCTTTTACATTCTAAGTGACAAAATCTACTGCTGGTAATTAGGTCAAGTTTGTGCAGATTTGTACTTTTGTATCCGCCTATTATCAACATGGGTAGGCCTGGAATGCCTTATTTTTACATCCAACTTAAATTTGAGTATTTACTACCAACTAGGCCTATCGCAATAAATATGACAAAGCAGGCTTTTGAATTTCAAATGACATTATTATTTTTTAGAGTGCAGTAAGATAAGCATATACCAGAAAACTATTGAGTAACGAAACATTGAGATATTGCGCTGTAGCGTTATATCTAATAATAATAGGCTAATTTTGCTGAGCTATTATCGACAGTTTTGTGAAATGCTTACTATTCTGTACCCAATATTAATTTATGCCTAAAGTTTTTTTCTTTTTCACTGTTTGCTTAATTGTTTGTTATTTTTTCAGATCCAGATGATCCTGGTAATGCATCTGAAGGGATACAAAGGAACCATAGTGCTGATGTGACTTCAGACGATGAACCGGAACCTTTGAATGCCAATCAAAATAAATCTCGCAAACGTAAGAGAAATATAAACAAGAAAACACTACGTAAATTGAACCGGAACTCAGGTAAAGAATACCTTACTTCTAAAGGAAAAAAAGTTGAAAAGAAAACATTTTCAAACATACCTTGCAAATGCAAATTAAAATGCAGTGATGCAATTACTGAAGAACAAAGAAAAGGTATGTTTGAAAGATTTTATTCCATGGGAAGTTTTCAAGCTCAAAACGCTTATCTTACTGGTTTATGTCAGCGATCTACTCCAAAAGTACACAGACTTCGAGACGGCAGTCGAGGGTTAAAAAATACAACTGTTAAGTATTATCTGCAGTTGCCAGAAAAAAACATAAATGTTTGTAAAGAGTATTTCAAACAAACTTTCAGGGTTTCAGACGGGAGGATTTTCAGAGCTCAAAAAAAAAAATTAGTGATGGTAAAGATCCAGGAAGTGATTTGAGGGGAAAACAACCTTCCAAAAACAGAATTGAAGAATCTCGATTAGATATTGTTCGGAAACACATTGAATCTTTTCCTTGTAATGAGTCTCACTATACGAGAGCCCATAACCCAAATAAGAAATACCTTTCAGAAGGTCTGAACATTACTCAAATGTACATTTTATACAAGGAGCACTGCTCAAACATAACTGCTGAGCCCGTAACTGAATCCATTTACCGTCGAATATTCAATTTTGAATTTAACTTAAGTTTCCATCCCCCTCGAAAAGATACTTGTATAAAATGTGACATTTTCAAGATGAAAATAGAAATATGCATAGACGCAGAAGAAAAAAAAAATCTTGAAATCAACCATGAATTGCATCTTCGTAAAGCAGATCTTGCTAGACAAAAAATTAAAGATGCTAAGGAGGAGTGCCAGACAAATCCTACAATGTATGCTTTCTCCTTTGATCTGCAAAAAGCTCTGCCGTTCCCGATTTTAACTTGTTCAACTGCTTACTACAAAAGGAATATGTATGTCCATAATCTAGGTTGCCATGATCTACATACAGATACTGGATACATGAATGTCTGGAATGAACTCATAGCTTCAAGAGGCTCCCAGGAAATTGCTTCGTGTGTTATTAAACATTTGAGAAACAGATCGTCAGCAAATCATATTGAACACGTTATAATGTTCAGTGATAGTTGTGGTGGGCAAAACAGAAACATAAAAATGTCTCTTGCAATAATGCACCACATACAAAGTGCAGAAAGCACTATAAAGACTGTTGACCACAAATTTATGGTCAGCGGCCACTCTTTCCTCCCTAACGATGCGGACTTTGGTATTGTAGAGCGTTTTGCAAAAGGAAAAACCATCTATGTCCCTGAGGATTGGTATAATATAATCCTGAAATCAAAACGAAAGAAACCGTATGTGCTAAACGTTATGGACCAGACAGAAATGTTATCTACAAGTTTGCTGGAAAAGTCTGTAACAAGAAGAAAGAAGAATGAACTTAATGATAAAGTTTCTTGGTTTAAAATACAGTGGCTAAGATATGACAAGGAGGAACCTTTCAAAATATTCTACAAAGAATCTCTCAATGATGACTTGCCCTTTCTAACATTAGACATAACACCAGCCAAAAAAGGTAGACGCCTAGTAACACTAAACCGTGTAACTATGCAGCCTCTTTATAGTTTTCCACGAAGAGTTACAGCATTAAAGAAGAAGGATATGATGGACCTGCTCAAGTTCATCCCACCAGTTCACCATGGCTTTTTTAACTCCTTAACTGATGGAAGTGATAATGATGATAACCCCATTGTGAATCGAGAGTCGGAGGCAGAAGAAGATGATTGATTCGTGAATGGAAGACAAAAAACACTTGAATAATAATTTGAATACTTCTTTTTTATGTATGAAAGTGAACTTAATATGTATTTTATAATAATGCTTAATATTTACAACTAACTTGTAAAATTAAAATCAGTGTTCAAATGAGGTATTGTTCTTACTTTACATTTCATTCATAAAAGTTTTTTAAGCAAAAGTGGCATAAGTCAACATTTTTCAAATTTTTCTAATTTTAGTAATCTAATTTTTTTACAATGACAATGAAATAGACATAAAAAGATAGGCCTACTAATCCTCTACTTGAAGATTTAAGAAGAAAAAGTTTTAATTCTGCCCCAGATTTATAGCATTGTTTCTAATAAATGCCTTAATTTCTCAAAACTATGGAAACGTGACTTATGCCACTTTTCCTTTCATAGGCCCAAATATGCACAGGAATCAGAGTGTTGTGTACTATGACATCACTGGTATGAGTGGAAGTGGCAGAAGGATATACATTGAAAGATACATAACCTCTGCAGTTTTTGCATAATTCAAACTTCTTTTAAGTTATTCTATATATACATATATATATATATATATAAATCTCGTGTCACAGTGTTTGTTATCGAACTCTTCCGAAACGGCACCACCGATTTTTAAGAAATTTCTTGTGTATATTTGGTAGGTCTGAGAATATGTCGTAGGCTATTTAAATATATTAAGGTGTGTATCCTATAAAAGTCTGTATTTACCAACAAGCACTAATATAAAGCTATATTATTTTAAAATCAAATTAAAACAATTTTATTCAATAGCTAGTTATTTCTGAACTGCCAGTGACCGAAATAAGTGGCTGTTAGCTTAAGAATAGTTATAGGATTAATAAAAATAAAGCAAATACTCCAGAAGTAGTCCCAGAAAATTTAACAAATTAAAATTAGACTCAGTAAAAGGTAGAAGTGAGAAATAGTGTCATAGAAAACTGTAAACAATAAAAATACGATACTATTTCTTGCGGAGACTAGCTAAGTAACGTTCTACTCATAATAAGTAACGCTAAGCCAGGACCTGTGTAGAAGTTGCGATATGGTGAGCGGGTCGTTGCAATACATATTGACGAACATTTGAAAGTAGTAGTGTTTCTACATATTATAAAAGCTGATTTAACATCTTTAATAGCGAAAAAGACACTCTGGTTTGTGCATTCGGAGCATGTTATTTATGAAAACGCATAGAGAAAAACATTTTATTTCAGTAACATCAGGGAAAATGCACGAACTTGCAAAATAAATTAGAAAAACGAAATATAAAAATTAAAACAGTCACAAAAGTGACCAACATTTTCGAAGCATAAAACCTCAAAATTGACCTCAATAAAACCTGTTAGTGCAATCAACTAAATATGTGCCAAGATATGATTCCAACAATGCAACTTATTCTGCTCCATCTTACACAACGAACTTAGGCTATGTAAATTTCTGAAAAGACAGTTCCTAGCAATGACATTTGACTTAAAAAGGAAGACCATTTTGGCTACCTGAAGCACAGTGTGACTTGAAGACAATGATACAGTTACTTCAGACAAATTGGCAATTCGACACTTCAAGTCAAGCTACAACAGACCTGAATATTGAAAAAAAAGTAACTATTATCTCCCTGGTGACAGATATCAAATTATTCAAAGAATATCTCTAAAAGATGGAAATAGTGGCTGCAGAAATCTAAAGCAAGGCAAGTAATTATGACAAGGATTCTTATAAAGCGTTGGTGGAATAGATTTTTTGTTGAGTACTCTTGTTAAATAGAAAAGGGCCAGGAGAACTAGAACGCATGACTGTTAACTCTAATAATAATTAAAATGCACAAAATAATTATGAAGAATTTAATGACGTAATTTCGCTCACTGACAAGGTTTTAAAGGCAAATTCATAAAAATAGTAATTCGAGGGAAACAAGGCCGAGAAGTGCCGGTATTAATTAGCCAAGATGTGCTGGAACATATTAGACTCCTTCTGAAGGTACGGTAGAACTTCCAAGTCGTAAATTAAAATAAATATATTTTAGGTAATTTAGGCACTACCAGACACTACATGGTTCTTAATAAACTAGCAAAAAGTAGTGGAATAAAAAATACAGCAGCTTTAAAGCGATACGACTACGAAAATACATTGATAACATAACACAAATGTTTACCACGAATAAAGGAGATGTTCAGCAATTAGCAACATTCATGGGCCATAGTGACCAAACACATAGTATTCCCTTCCAGACGATGTTTATCAAACAAATAAAATGTATAAACTGTTTCTTATGATAAAAACTGGAAAAGCTGTAGAGTTTAAAGGAAAGTCGTTACATGAAATAGAGTTCGATTGGAGGATAATTTACTCCAGGCAAGTGAAGTTGATATTAAAGAAGACTTGGTGATCTGAATTGTTCGTTAGGGACTGCAAAATGTTTCTCTTCCATGGATACAAATCAGGAATTTTTTTATCAACCAATCTGGTCAGAGGATAGAAAATACACGTGTAACGAGTCAAATTTTACCCCCCACAAAACTTTGTCAATATCGGTTGATAAAATATATCGCAAACCGTTTTGTACATAGATAACGAGATTGTAGAGAAGGGGAACCAAACCGGTTCAAAGACTAGCTCCCGGAGTGGGGACTAACGCATGCGCAGTAAAACCGAGCTGGCGACCTCAAAAACGAACGCGAGATGAGTCAGTCGAGTTCCGAGAGCTAGAGCTAAACAGCGAACACTTCAACTTTACCACGAGGTAAGTGCACGAGTTTCATGTTCGCTTTGCCTGTTAGTGCATTACTGCTTTTGCATGTAGGGTACATTATTCAGCTTTGCTTGGTTGCCTACAGATTGCTTAAAATACGATACTAAAACTAAATAGTGCTTTTGCTTAGAAGGGTTAGCGTTTGTTTCAGTGTATTATAAATACGACGGTAAATTAAACCATTTTAGCTAAGAAGAATATTAGCTAGAATTATTTTATTTTACGATTAATCCTGTCCGTTCTTGGCGATACCAAGACTCCTTACTTCGCAACGCTTACACCGATTTTTATAAAGAAGAATTATTTTATTTTACGATTATTCCTGTCCGTTCTCGGCGATACCGAGACTGAGCTATCTTCCTGAAACTTCCTTCCCGTATGACCCCTGGAACGAATCCCCGCTAGCTGCACTATCCGAGCAGTGTGACTGATAATTTACCCCCCCTCGAAACTATCATCACAAATTTAGCGCCCGAACAGGGACTTTACGAACAAAGTTATCGAAAATTTAATAACGGACTTAAATTTAATGTCTTCGAATGATAAAATTGACCTTTCAACAGGGTTACCCGCGACGAATACGTCGACAACTACCACCACTACTTCTGTGCCTCCTTTTTCTTCGAATTCCGAAACACGAGCAACCGACGATAAGACAAGTGCTGGAACCCGAGAGTCAGATGTAAGAGTAGGATGGGTGTACTCGTTAAAGAAACACCGGTTACGAGAGGAAATGGTGAAATTTAGGCTTTCTGATGAAGGTTGAGTAGAGGAACTCCGAACACGTCTAGTTTCGTTTCTTAGAAATGGTTGGCCGTCGCAGGACTCATTTTCTAGAATGGAGAGCGCTAACCCGTCGTTTTCCCCATCACGTCACCTTCAGCTAGAAAGTGAACGGCCTCTGGGTAGCCAACTTATTAAGGACCCAGCACTGAACATAGCCGACTTTCAGTTAGCTTTTGGCCTTCCACCTCCAGCCACCATGCAATGTGCTCCAATAGGAACTTCCACATCAAATAAATTCTCCGAAATTCCTAATTCCCAAAACCGTAGGACCTATTGAGAGGCCGAATCTTCAAACCCAATATGCATCGGAAGCTCACTTATGTAGTCAAGTTAGAAAGTGGAATCTTTAAGTTTAATGGTCGCAAAGACCCTATATTGTTTTTAGAACGTCTGCAAGAGTTAATGGAAGCTTACCAGATAACGTAGACATCGATCTTGCGAGCATGTTCGAATTATTACATGGAACTGCTTTGTTATGGTACCGAAACAATAAAGATGACTGGGAGAGTTACCGGGATTTCGTAAAAGATTTTGAGGCTCACTTCTTACCTCCAGGCTACTACCAAACCTTAGATGATGAGATTAAAAATCACACCCAAGGAGCCGAGGAGTCTTTTAGACAGTTTTCCATAGCACTGTCGACTTTAATCCGTCGACGAGGGGGTTTTCCCCCAAAAGAGAAACTAGAGAGACTATATGCTAATATGCGTCCGGGATATACAGTATACGTACGAAGAAGAGACTTTAGGAATTTTCCCGAGCTGTTTCAACTCGCAGAAGAATATGAACGACTGCTACAAGAAAAAGCTACCTTTCGACCGCCACCGAATCCCGCTCAAGCACTTGTGCCAGAAATAGCTTATTACCCTTCCGATTTCACTCGTACTCAAAATGTCCAATCTTGGCCGGTTAAAGTAGCAACTCGTAAACAATCATACACCCCAGGTGCACTCAAAGTAGAACGGGAGGCTGTGAAGGTAAATTCTGTGAATTCAGAGCAGAAACAATACAGTCGATCAACTCCAAGTCAATCTCTCCCACTAAAACAACAACTCAGTACGTTTGCGCAGGCTGGGTCAGTTAAAACCAAAATTGAGTACCATAGAACCAAGGATTCTCCTGTGTGTTGGAACTGCTACGACCAAGGTCATCTTTTTCGAGCATGTTCGAAACGTAAAATATTGCGATGTTTCTACTGTCGAACAGAAAGAAAACGCACCACCGATTGTGATTGTCAGAAGGGAAACGGTCAAGGGACTCAGAAAAGCAGAGGTCAACTGAGTTCCGCTCGATCGCACTTACCTCACCCGAATGGCAGCAGTGGCTAACAGTGTTAAGAAATTTTAGCGCAGTCGAAAAGTCCCCTGAGGACAACCGCCCGTACACGATTGTTAATATAAGGACACGAAACTTTTCTGCACTTATAGATATTGTTAATGTAAGGACACGAAACTTTTCTGCACTTATAGATTCCGGAGCTGTCTTAACTTTGATTAACGATGAAGTGGCTATTTTTCTAGAAGCGGAGGGTATTCAGCCCGTATCTTCAACTTTTTTTGTAAAATTAGCCAACGGGAAAATAGCAGCTATCACCCAAAGTTATCCTGTTACGTTTATTATCGGCAGTCAAACTGGTCAATTTCAGGCCGCTCATTTACCCTCGTTGCCGATACCGTTTCTTCTTGGTATGGTCTGATAACGGTGAATATTGGTCCTCCATGCTCGGATGCGAAGGTTAATTGCGTAAGTAATCTGACTACTTTGCCAGACACCAACCTTACGACCGTACAAACTACAACTTTAAACAACTTATTAACTCGTGAATTGCAAAAGTTTGAAACCATACGGGGGAAAACTACGTGGGTAGACCATTATATCAAATTAAAACGCACCACCCCCATTAAACAAAGGTACTACCCTCGCAATCCAGCTATGACTAAAATTATACATGAAGAGGTAGATAAAATGCTTGCTGATGGAGTGATTGAACCGTCCCAGAGCCCTTGGAGTTCTCCAGTCGTGCTCATGCGGAAACCATCAGGAAAATATAGGTTTAGCATAGATTTTATAAAGCTTGAACGAAGTGACTGTGAAGGATGCGTACCCCTTACCGCAAATAAATTACATACTAGATAAATTGAGAAACGCTCGTTATCCGACTACCCTAGATTATTGGCTGGGTTATTTTCAGGTACCTTTAACCCACCGTTCTCGACCTCTGACGGCATTTACTGTACCCGGAAAAGGACTATACCAATTTAAGGTCAAGCCTTTTGGACTCCATTCCGCTCCGGCCACTTTTCAAAGATTATTAGTCAGTATCATAGGACCCGAATTAGAGCCAAAAGTTTTTGCCTACCTGGATAACCTCATAATCGTGAGACCTACCTTCGAAGAACACTGCCAAATTCTCCAGGAAGTGTTCAAACGTCTGTGCGAAGCGGGGTTGCAACTGAACCTTGATAAGTGTAGTTTCTGCATAGCCGAAATGAAGTATTTAGGGCATATCATTGACAAAAGGGGCATACGAACAGATCCTGAAAAGGTACAGGCCATAAAAGAATACCCGACTCCCACAACAGTAAGGAAAGTGCGTAGCTTCTTGGGGCTGGCGTCATGGTATCGCAAGTTTGTACCCTGCTTTGCCCGCCTTACGGCCCCTCTAACGATCCTTCTAAAGAAAGATGCGCGTTGGGAATAGGGTCACTCCCAACAAATGGCTTTCGATGAATTGAAGAAACGCTTGACGACCGCACCAATTCTGGCATGTCCGGACTTTAACGTACCCTTCGTGCTACAAGTAGACGCGTCGAACGAAGGACTGACGCAAAAACAGGATAGTCACGAAACAGTCACTGCGTATGCAAGCAGGTTGCTATCGGATAGCGAAAAGAAGTTTTCCGTGACGGAAAAGGAATGTCTCGCTTTGGTTTAGGGTGTAACGAAATTTTGTCCCTACCTGGAGGGCTATCATTTCATCGCGATAACTGACCATCAGTCACTGAAATGGCTTCTCAAATTAAAAGAGCCATCGGGTCGCCTAGCCCGATGGGTATTAGAATTATAACAATACGACTACGAAATTAGATACCATAAAGGGAGTCTAAATCGAGTGGCAGATGCCCTATCTCGTCAACCTCTCGGCAAAGAAAGTCCTGTGAAAGATGAAACACCTCGAAACGTCTCCGCGCATCTGTTAAGCATTCCAGTGAAAGAAAAAAGGTCTGGTATGACCGTATATATGCCCGCGTAACTTGTGCACCGGAAAGATTTAACAATTTTAGAATAAATAAGGGAAAGCTTTACAAACGAATTGTTGACAAATTAGGCGTACACGACCCCGCGTTAGAATGGAAAATGTGTACGTCCATACGAGATCGTAAAAGAGTGTTAAAGGAAAATCACGATCGAGAAACAGCAGGACACCTGGGAATAAAAAGACCAGCCAAAGGGTGGTGGCCCGATACTATTGGCCTGGTATGAATAAAGATGTAAAACGAAATGTTAGAAGTTGCTCAGTTTGTCAACAACATAAGGTAGAGCAGCGTCCTTCATGCGGTAAAATGTATTTTCGCCAGGCAAAAGGTCCATGGTATACCGTAACCGCAGATTTGATAGGACATTTTCCCCGGTCTAAAAAGGATGCAAAGTTTGTGTTAGTTCTACTACAGCTAGTGGGTAGAACTAACCCCTCTTAAAACGGCTACGGCAGGTCAAGTAGCTTCCGCTTTTGAAGAGCTCGTGTTATGGCGTTATGACTCACCTGAAGAAGTTATAACGCACAATGGAACACAATTTACTTCAGACATTTTTCAAAAGATCACGCGTAAGTGGAATATCACTCACCAGAGAACTGCACTTTATACTCCGCAAGCTAACCCCACCGAATGGTAAAACCAAGTCCTAAAGACTATGGTAGCCCAGTATATAAAGGAGGACCATCGAATGTGGGACATCAACCTATCAGCGTTTAGATTTACAATGAACACGGCGGTACACACCTCCACAGGTTTTAGTCCATTGGTTCTAAACCTCGGTAGGGAGCTTCGAATACCATTAGCTCTCCACAACACCACCGAAGAAACATCATTTTCTACGAGGGATTTGACTTTAACAGAAGCACATGAGTTAAGAGCTGATAGGTTGAGTCGTGTTTTCACCCAGTGTAGGAAAAACTTGGAGACCGCATATAATCGTCAGGCTAAGTACTACAATTTACGGCGCCGAGAGCCCCAGTTTCAACACGGAGACCTA
>JAGFPH010007210.1:3125-41726 GCA_018207615.1 Philaenus spumarius | reverse complement strand
TTAATACAGTCTGAACACCTTCCTAAAATATAATTATATGATTTTTTATATCTCGACTTCGGAATTAAGGTAAGATTTGTGTCTGGTATATTTTGCTTTTATAAACATTCTGTATGTGCCATCCATTTTATTTGAGCCCAGTACGCATTCCACATAGTTTAGTCTTTTGGATGGTAACAACATGACTTACTGTTCCTTCTCTCGGTATCATAAGTTTTCCATTTTCCAGGTTTCTATGAAAGTCCGTCATTTCAAACATTCCACCATCTGATACCCGACTGTTGCAGCCAAAATGATAGTACAATATTTCATAATTTGCACTTGTATTAGCAAACAGTACCTTACTGTGAAATCCTTTATAATTGTAAAAATAAGATCCACTGCCTGAGGGTGGCGAAATCGCTACATGTTTTCCATCCATGGCCCCTAAACAATTAGGGAAATTCCAGTTTTCTCGGTATCCCTTTGCTACTTTTTTCCATTCCTCTTCTGAAGTGGGACACTAAAAAAAAAAAACATTGCAATAAGTAAATGTTATGAAAATTATTTCAAAATACAGTATTTGGTTTTCTAAGGATTTATCTTATTTATAAAAATTTAATTATACGAATAAAAAGAAAAAACTAAGATAATGTTTTTGACTGTTTTTAGGAAGCGAATGAGGATGACCCCGAGCTTTCATCGTTTATGGTATCAGAAGAGCAGCCATCTACTTCAGGGTTAAAGTCATCATCCGACCGAGAATGTGCCCAGGGATTGCCAGTGATTCAGCCGCCATCTGCTTCTCAACCTCCTGCGTTGAAGTCAAACCTAGGCGTTCCATCATCAACAGCTACTAAAACTAGACCAGCGTCAACAGTTAGTAGTTGGTACGACCAGGATGCAAACATTCAAAAGAGCAAAAACTTTAACCCCAGGTGAGAAAATCATGGTAACTGTAGGGGAAAGGTTAGCTGAGGCTAAAAAAGAAGACCAATTTGATACTTTCGGGAAAAATGTTGCTCAGAAGTTAAGAATTTTGGGAAATGAACAACGAATTTTTGCCCAGAAAGTTATCAACGATGCTTTATTTGAAGCCGAACTGGGAACACTTACTAGGTTTGGGTCAATCAATCCCGGCCACAACCCATACAGCCCTTCGTCAGCAGTTCCTTCAGATCACAGTCACAGTTCTTTTGATTCTTTACTTGATCAAGTGTTAGGTTCCAACTATGGAAATTATGGGCATTCATCAAACGAAGGCCAAGGAAGTTTTTATCATCATCTTAATTAAGCAACTTCTTTATTATTATTAGGTGTAAATTAACTTAAAAACTAAATGTGTAAATTATATTTGTTTGTAATAATTTTATTACAAATTTGTACTTTTTTAAACCTTTTTGTTCTTAAACGTCTACATTTAATTATTAACTTTGTTTCCAATTAAGGTAAGCTGTGATATAAATTTTGTTTTCAACCACAAATAAAATTATTTTATTTTTTATTAATAAAAGTGGTCAATATACTATTTTTGCCAATACAATTATAAAAAAGTAGCGAAAAGAAGTAGTGAAACATAATATAATCGCTACACTACAGCCTATTATTGTAGCACAGGGAGTATTGTAATATCACTAATTTCTCATAATATATAACAGTATTGTTTGCTTAATATACTGTATAACAGTTGACACTTACCTTACAATATGATTTTAGAGCTTTTGAGATTGCCTCACAGATTTCTGGTATGATTCTCCCCAAAGTTTGAGGGGAAATTCTCGTTAAGAACTTCATATCTTCAAGAGTCCTCCCTGTACATAAGTATCTTATTGTGGCCGTCAATCTTTCATGAGGCGTAATAGCCTTTCTCATTACTGTATCCTGTTTCGCAATGTAAGGGGTCACCATCCTCAGTAAGTCAAAATATGTCGTCTCGTCCATTCTGAGGTAATTGTTCCAGTCTATCGGATGAATCGATAGTTCTTGAAGTAAATTGGTATGGTTAAATTGTCTTCTTTCAAGCCAGGACTTTGACCAAACTCTTATCTTCCTTTTACGTTTGGACTCACTCTCGAGCATACACACTATCACTGCGATTGCTTTCAGTTCTTCAAATGAAGACTTATTTGATACACAGCACAACACAACCTTTCTTGATCACAAGAACTACGCGACTGAGTTGAGGAAAGGCGGCGGAGTGGGGAGATCGCTGCGATGGATCGTACAGACAAATCGTAACGTGTGTAGGGATTGCGTCGATGCGATCAGATTTGAAGCGATCTGATCTGAAAGATCCATCGTACGATCGATCGTTACGTGTATGAGGGGCCTAAAACCCTCTCGTGGATTTGAACCAACTAATTGTATGTTATTTACGGACCTTTAAATCCAGTCTCATTTCAATTCGAATCCTACATTTTTTAAATTATATAAAATTTTGTTTTCCTGGTTTTTTTTAGTTAATATATACATACATAAATACCTTACTAAAATTGTAAAACAACACCAGCCGGAGACCAGATATCTAGTCATAGCCCGTCAGCTTGGAAGCGAGCTTTACTTCCGTCATAGGTTCAGCTGCGTGGTCGTCTTATTATTATAATTATTATAATGTAAATATATATTAAAATATTCCCAATAATTATGTGTTTCCGAATTTTATGATTGAGGAAGTTATAACAAAAATTAAAACCAAAATAAAGTCAAATTATGAAGCATTGTTACACAACAGTGGAAGATCGTTAATATATAAACAGCTGAATTCTAATACAGATTATTTAAGTAGCAAAAGTAAATTTGATCTAATTATTTGGTTTCTGAAAGCCAGGGCGGAATTATTAAATTTAAATAAATATTCCTACACGGCAACATCTAAAATGTGCTCCTTGTGTAATACCAATGAAGAGGAAGACATTCGACATTTTCTTGCTGTGTGTCCCATACTGAAGGAGTGTAGAAGACAAATTTTCGCAAAGGATGTGTTATCAGCACAAGAATTAATAGAACACTTGAATGGAAGACATTGGTGTAAAATAAGTCACTTTTGCAGTAAAGCCTGGACGTATAGGACTAGTTTAATCAAGGAGTTTAATTTTTAATTTATTCATTAATTTATTATTATTATTATTTCTATACATATATATTTATTTATATATATTGACTAGAAAGTGTGGTTCAGTTGGAAAATTAATAAATTTACTCTCTTTGATCTCAGTCTCTTTTGATTTTGTTTTTGTACGACCAACTAATTTGGATTGGCAACCCCTCTGACGGTTTTCCGACCAAGAGTATTGTCTGAAGTTTTGAGGAAATTGTAATAGTTTTGTATATTAGTTCAATAAAGACCTATTATTATTATTATATATTAAAATATTAAATGTATTTAAATTTGATAAATTTTAACAATAGATAATACAATAAATTGTCACTATCTATTTCTATAAAAACAGTGTTTTTGATTAGAATGATTAGATATCTGGTCTCCCTAGCCGAGATTCAAACCCTGCATCTTCTGATCAGGAAGACGCTACGTTATCTACTCGGGTAAGGCTTGATTAAAGACAACTGAAATTTAACAATACTTCAGATACTTTACTATCGGTATAAATATTACTTGTAAAGTAAAAGATAGTTTATCAGCACCATCTATAAACGGTTATAACAAGTTTTCTCTGTTCTTATTAAGTTAGTCTATATAGTTTGTATTCGTGAAAGGTTTTTAATAATTACTTAGCTTGGTTCTTACTAAGTTAGTCTGTATAGTTTGTATTCGTGAAAGGTTTATAATAATTACTTAGCTCGGTTCACTAAGTTAGTCTGTATAGTTTGTGTTAGTGAGAGGTTTATAAGTGATAAAAGTTGTAAGGTTGTGTAAGTTTATTTCGTTTTCAAGGTGTTTTGAATTGTAATATTCTCAAATTTCAGCTTGGCATGTGAGGTACTCCAAAGAACTAGGTAGAAATAAGTACAGAGACATTTTCACAAAATGGTTAAATATATTCTGAAAATTTCTAAAAACAGTTCCTACAATAATTTTTGAAAATTTTTTTAGATACATATAAATCTAATACAATACATTTTTACTCAATTTATAAATCCAAAAGTAATAAAATGAAAGTTTACATCCGCATAAGAAGGGCGGTGCTGGTCATTAAATCTCCTGCTCTCCTAACCTTTAATCTATGTATCTTATTTTAATGATTGAATCTGAAATTTCTTCTAATTACTAGTACATAATAGAAAAAAACGTTTTTCGTAAGTGTTACATAGTATTAAAACATTCACTCTGCAGTGTTTATTAGTAGACTCATTATTCCTCTTTGGAGAAATGATTATATTCCTCTTTGTATTATTTACATTTTATTTCTATTGGTTTTTAGGTTGGTACTGAGTGAAACACGTGTTTTACAATTTACAAACAAATCATAGTTGGTTTTGACTGTTGATTGTTTAGTGAATGTTGTGGTTGTGTTTTGAATATTGGTTCGTGTTGTTTTTACAGGAAGTTTGCAGTTTTAAAATTTTATAGTGAGTAATATATTACAAAATGCCTAGAATAAAATGTTTGGTAGGCAAAAATTTTCTGGAAACATTCACACTAGGCCTAGAAACATTCAGCCAACTTCCAGTGCAAATATAGGCTTAGGCCTAACCCCAGATTCAAAAACTTCATCAACTTCAAATTGTAGTACACCAAGCTCTTCAAGCAAAAAGCTTCTGTATTTGAAAATATGTGCAGAAGATCCTGTTTATTTAGAAGATAGGTCTTGTAATGTTATATTAGATTTAAGTTTACTAAGTGCACATTTGTTGAAAATTGTAAAATGTCATAACTGTTCTGCTGAAGAATCTCTTGAAATATCTGAAATCATAGGGGGTCGTAAAGGTATTGCTTCAAAAATACAGCTTTCTTGCAAAGCCTACAACTTCCAATCATCTGTTATATCTTCAGGAAGAGCAAATAGTGGATATTATGAAAATAATTTGAGACTTGTTTTTGCCTGTAGAAGTATTGAGAAAGGACATGCTTCAGCAGAAACATTTTGTGCTGTAATGAATCTGCCACCGCCACCGAAAAAGTTTTCTCGTTATAATGATGTAATAGGCAATTGTGTTCAGGAAATAGCACATGAATCAATGATTAATGCTACACGAGATGCTATAGTTCATAATGACAATGACAATAGAATAACTGGCGTTTTCGATGGAACATGGCAGAAACGTGGACACATTTCCCTCAACGGAGTATTTACTGTTACAAGTCTTGAAACAGGAAAAGTTTTAGATGTAGAATGCCTGTCTAAATTTTGCCATATATGTAAAAAAAGTAGTGGTGATAATATTCAGGTGAATTGCATTTCTAACTACAAAGGAACTAGTGGTGGAATGGAGGCGTTTGGTGTAAGATCACAGTTTGAACGCTCTGCGAAAAGTATGGTTCCCGTGCAGTATGTAAAATATCTAGGTGACGGAGACAGCAAGGCTTTCAAATTAGTTGCAAAAACCTACGGCCCTGAAGTGAATACTGGAAAATTAGAATGCATTGGTCATGTGGTCATGTGTCAAAAGGTCATGTGCAAAAGCGGATGGGTAGTCGCTTACGAAAACTACGACAGGCCTATGTAGGAAAAAGGCTTCCTGATGGTAGAGGACTTTCAGGTAAAGGAAGATTGACTGACAAAGCAATTGAAGATTTACAACGTTTCTATGGTAAAGCTATTAGAAACAATGTACAAGATTTAGACAAAATGAAAAGGGCAGTATGGGCAACTTTCTTTCATAAACTATCTTGAGACAAATTCCCTCAACATGGCTTATGCAATACTGCCCCAGATTCATGGTGTAAATACAATAGAAGTAAAACACTAAATGAACCTTGTCCTTCACACAGACCATTACCACCAGCTATTATTGAATTGATTAAACCTGTTTACAAAGACCTTTGTGATCCTGGACTGCTTAGGAAATGTTTACACGGAAAACCCCAAAACCAAAATAAGTCGTTCAACAACATGGTTTGGGCTAAGATCCCAAAAAATTTCTTTGTTGGACTTAAAACACTTAGGCTTGGTGTACTGGATGCTGTAATATGTTTCAATGATGGATGTTTGGGTAAAGTGAAAGTGCTACAAAAACTTTTAGGTAAATCAGGACCAAACACAGTGATGGGACTAAAGGCCATAGATTTCAAACGGGTCCAGGATGCTGAACGTACCAATCAAGCTTATGAACAACAAGCAAAACAATTACAAAGAAACCTGAAAAGGAAGATAATAGCTGTAGAAGATAATGTAGATGATCCAGATTATGGTTATGGTGCTCATTAGACATTGGGCAATTTATATCCTCTTATTAAGGTACATCAAACTTCACTTTCAGTTTACCGAAAATTGTAATTTTACAGATACAGAACAATTTTCTTTAAAACTACTTGATGGATTTGAATGGAAATTTGCATACTTATTACTCTCTATGTATATTTGTGACACGATCAAGATCAGGGTTTGGCAATCACTCTATGCGCATCACAAAGCGGTGAGAATTGGTACTAGTATGGTCCGTCTATAGTCTTGCCGCTTCACAGGGTTGCCCTGACCAATCAGCAGGCGGCATCTAAGTCGGACAAGACGAAGCTCCGGAATCGCCATTGTGGTGTAGACGCCGAACGACATAGGTTAGCGCGTTGCATTGAATAGGTTATACTGTGTAACGGTTAAATTACATATGATCGGCTAACGCGAAAACTGGATTAGGCTATCGTGCGAACGGGGGCCATGAGACAGTAACGTCGGAAACCGTCCCAAATGCGATATGTCATAATAGCGCGTTAAAGGCTGAAGACATACGCGCATCGTAGTGTGAAACATCATGTTACTATGTAAATTATATAAGTGTTTAGTGTTTTAGTCTATTTTAGTACGTATCAAAGCTGGTTACCCTTGTGTATAGCTAATTACTTTTAGTGGGGGTGGTTCGTTAGATTCATCCGATTCACGTTCCTTGTGGGAAGCCAAATGTTGTGGCAGGAGGCGGTAGTAACGACAATCGTTGCAAAATGGTAGCAGATACGGTTACGAGCAACCCCAATTACCTCACCACTAGTCTCACTCGGGTGTCATTTTTTTACGCCTTAATTTAAAACCAGGCAAAATTTGGGCTATGTTAATCTAACTGGCAGCCTATTGGCAAGGTTTTATTTGTCGTGACAAGCCGCATAAAGCCACATGGCTAAACCGACTTACGGTAGGATTTGAGCATGTCTTTCCGTTTTAATTTCACCTTTTTCTAAATTCAATATTCACACTAGGCATTAAATTCATTTGTACCATTCATTAAATTTAACTTATACCACCCAACCCAAAGCCTTTTATTCCCATTGTTGATTCAATTTCGTAATTTAACTTAGGCAACCTGTGACTACTTAACACAACCTACACATTTGGTTCAGTGCAAGTGCCAAAATATACTTGACAAAAAACACAGGAATAAATTGTATTCGTAAGTATAGTGCGCGAAATTTTATGGTGAGTTCTTGAATTTATGATTACTTCTAGCCTAATTTAATTATATTTAAATATCATACAATTGTTTTACAAAGACATAGCCTATATTAAATTTATGTATGTGTGTACCATGTCACGAAATTGTATAGTTGCTTCTTGAAATTAAGACTAGCCTAATTCACTTATGTTTAACTTAGATACCATGCAATTGTTTTACAACGACATTGCCCTAAATTTATTAACGTAGTTCCAAGCATTTCACAGTAATAAGTTTGGTAAGTGGGGAACCTAAGTGGTAAGTGGGGTAAGTTCAAACCTAACCTGTTATAGAAGTACTTCATTTCATTTAAACATTATAAGTGGCTAGGTATCGGCCTAATTCTGAGGAATATGAATGTAACAAAAAAATAATAAATAAATAAAATAATAAAAAAACAAAAAAAACTAACAAAAATACATTCATACACTTCCGAATAACGCAGCTTAAAGTTACTATGAGTGAACTCAGCCTAATTAACACCAATAAATTATTGATATTGGGGGACAGCCATGTAGCTCGTCTCGCTAAATTCAGTGACAAATGCAAACATGTATACCACAACAATAATGTAATATTTCACGGACTACCAGGGGCAACAACTTCCGTATTGAAGGCCTACGTCAAATGTCACTACAGGTCTCTTTTCCAGCAGAATTGGTAGTCATCATAATCGCGCTCAAATGATGTATTGCGAGATTACAATGGGAATACCTTAAAAACAATTACATATCCATTATACGCCTTATTCGTAGACATAACCCTTCAGGAAAATTTCATTTGTTTAAATTGCCCATTTTCCCATTAATATTTACAAAACAAAAGCAACAAAGCGAGATTCAGTTATTCAATCGTTTCGTGGCCATCCTTGCTTGTGAATATATACGAGTGATAGAAATCGTACCTGAACATCTCTGGCCAATAGACTTTTTCCTAAAGGACGGACTTCATTTTTCCCCCACCGTCAATACAAAAATTTTATCCATAGCAATTATTTCGATTCATTAGGCCGACGATAAAAAATTTTCAAATTCTTTTATGCTATTATAGGCCTAACTTAATTCATTTAGTAAATAAAAAATAATACCGAACTATACATGGCAATACCGGCTACTTACAAATAGGCTACCTGTGTATAGGCTACTTACAAATTTATCTGGTCCGAACTTTAAAGTAAGCCCCCCTTTTTTTTACTCACATTTATAGCCTATTCCCCTAATTCAATTAACCTTTTCGACGACTGTGACTGGCTAAACATAAAACATGTACAGCCATACCAGAATCAATTAAAATTACTAACTCATTGTGGTCAGTACCGTAGTGTATATTACTTTCAACTTAATTATTTTTTCAAACTAACAATACGGGTTGTGTCGAAGTTTGTTTCAGTGTTTTATTGTTTATTAGGAATTACTCACCCACAGATTTTAAATTATCATAGAAACATTATGGCAGCATCGGTAAATTGGGATTCAGATATTCCAACACCATTCCCTTTTATGTTAACCGGTAACCCCCCTCATCGCAAATGGATTATTAAATTAACGGCTGCGCAAGCTAAGGCACTACTCTATTGGAAATGAATAGAGGTCGGATTCGAGAAGTACTCGACGTATACAGAGACTCAAATGTAGAGACTCCAACTGAGCCGCAGCCAACCCAACAACCTTTGCACCCGCAAGTGGTGCAGATGCTCGAAATTCTGAACAGATCCCTAACTCCTCCTACACCCAAGCCTCCACATTCACTTCCAACGTCAGCTTACAATTTAATTCAAACAGTTGATAATCTAGATGGTAGGCCAACTGAAGTAACCTTACTCAGTTTAAAGAAAATCGTGCGCGCCTCCCAATTACACCCGGGTTTTGATAGTTTGATCCTTCTAGAATTAATTCCCAGAACCACAGGGCTTTCGTCTTGTGTGTTGGAGCGAGCAATTCACAACGGTTATACGGTAGAGGAATTTAGGGATACATTAATCGATACAATATTCCCGCCACATTTAAAACACAAAGAGGTCGCAGAAATGGTTTACAGAGCGCAGCGACCAACAGAATCGTTGGAAGAATTTATTTGCAGCGTGAGGGATATGTCCTCCCTACTGTTACCAGCCCTAAAGCAGGGGGAAAGACTAGCTGCCATATTATCTGGAATGTCGTCTGACGCAACATCCCGTTTAGCTACAGTCAACCGCCCTCAAACTGTCAACGAATTATTGGCCCTGGTACCCTACTTACAATGCGGTATGGTCAATAACAGCAATTTAAGGTCACAAACGCAATGGCCCCCAGGCCAATCACGTGTACCACCACCAACTCAACACCAATTCAATAGTAACAATCATACTAGCCCCATAAATTATGGCCCCCCTTATGGCCACACATCAAACCCCCCCACCAGATTTTAATTCATTACCAAATCAGGGTCGTTCACAATATCCTCGCAGGGATGCACAAGGGACCCTACCCCGATATCAAGGTTACAATCGCCAACGCTTTGCCAGAGGTCTTTCTGTGCCTTTAAACTAAAACGGAGGGTTCACGGGGGCAGTGAGCCATCTCCTACAACTACCCAAGCCCGAGTAAATAAGCACACCCAAGTCTCCTCCTATTAGCGCTAAGGGCCCATTGAAGGTGGCTGTTGCAGCTTCTGACATTGTCACTGTTTTGGCCAAGATTGGCCGTCCAGATATGACGTGTCTGGTGGACACTGGTTCGACCTACAGTCTGATCAGTCGGGCGTTTTACATGTCAACCACCGACTTACCAACAACCATTAGGCGAGTCGAACCAGTCCACCTATCAGCATGTACCGCGAACGGCCACATCATACATTTCAAAACCCAAGTATTACTGCACATGAAACTGGGAACTCTTTCATGGGATTTACCATTTTTGGTAGCCCCAACGTTGCCCTACCCAGTTGTGCTTGGTTGCAATTTTTTGCGTAAAACACGCGCATGTATTGACTTCAAGAGTCATGAAATTCGATTTCCGTACGCGTCACCACAGCTTTGTTCAATAACCCCAGACCATATTGCAACTGAAACCCCACAACCCTTCCGTACAGGCAGCAATATTTCATCCCGTGAGTTGGATAAAGTTGCTAATCTAATTTCCAAGTTCCCCAACACCGTCACGTGTAAGATTGGCAAAACAAATCTTATTAAATATACCATCAAAGTAAATTCCACCAAAATAGTTCGAGCTCGTAAATACCAGTACGCTCCGCCAAAGTTACAGGCTTTAAGGGAGCATATTCATGACCTCCTATCCAAAGGTGTTATAAGCCCCTCCACTTTCCCTTACGCCTGCCCCGCATTTCTCGTCCCAAAGAAAGGGGGAAAAACCAGAATGGTGGTGAACTATAAGGCTATCAACGAGATAGCCGATTTGGAGGCCACGCCAATCCCAACACTGGAATCTGCATTCCAGTACCTGGGTAAGGCAAAGTGGTTCACATTACTAGACCTTAACCAGGCATACCTCCAGATACCTCTGGATGAAGAGTCCCGTAAATATACATCTTTTGTTGTACCATTTGGCCAATATCATTTCAATTTCCTTTCGGATTAGCAAGTGGAGGATTGGTCCTCACAAGGCTAATCGAACAAATATTCGGAGATATCAAGTACAAGTACGTTTTCACCTTTTTCGACGACTTGTGCGTATACTCCGACAGTACATTTGACGACCACCTTGCCAAGGTGGAGACGGTCCTGGATCGTCTACAGTCCGCCGGACTCACCGTCAACCCCGAAAAATTAACCGTGGCCGCAAACAATATCCAGTTTCTCGGCCACGTGTTCAAAAAATAATCGGTATCCCTCCACCCAGACAGGGTACAGCCTACTGCCGATTACCCCACCCCTAAAAACCTTAAGCAGGTTGCCAGGTTCTTAGGCTTGGCAGCCTTTTACTCCAAGTTCATAAAAGATTTTGCCGACATTTCACGACCACTCAATGAACTAAAACGCAAAGGCGTCCGATTTGAGTGGGGTCCCCAACAGGAGCTCGCCTTTAATACTTTGAAGAGGGCTTTAACGAGGAATCTGATCCTGCGGCTCCCTGATTTCTCGAAACCGTTTATAGTCCACTCTGATGCTTCAGGGGTCGCATTGGGAGTGTCCTTATCTCAGGACTATAATGGCGACCTATTGCCGGTGGCCTTTGCATCCCGCCCCTTAAATAAACATGAGATTAATTACAGCACTATGGAGCTGGAATGCCTTGGCGTGGTTTTTGCCCTGACCAAGTTCCAACAGTACCTCGTTCATCGGGAATTCCAGCTGTACACGGACAATTCGGCTTTGTCCTGGCTGTTGAATCACCCACGCCAAGTAGGGAAATTAGCTCGGTGGATTGAGTACATTAACTCATTCAAATTCACCGTGCAACACATAAAGGGAACCGACAACATTGTTGCGGATTCCCTGTCCCGCCTTTTCGAGCCAACGGCTCCTACGGCAGTTCCTTTTCAAGAACATCAACCCACCACTCCCCAGCTATCAATTTTATCCCGTATCCCAGAGGTATTCCGCGATATTCACCTCCATCAGATTGAAGATCCGGTCCTCCATACAATAATCAACAGCAGAACCCTCCCTTCCAACTACTCCTTAGTGGACCGGACCTTGATGCATCTTGCCCCAGGCCAAAGATCACCAAGGGTGGTCTTACCCCAGAAGCTCTTGGATATGGTTTTTAAGTATTACCACGAGCTTCTATTTCAGCCCACATGGGCATTTGTAAGACCTTTGCCCGTATTTCCCAATTTTTCTGGGCCGACGACCTAAAGGGTCAAATTGCCCAGAGAATAAAGTCCTGCGTGAAGTGCCAGAGGTCTAAACAGGCTCCAAACACTCGCGTAGGATTGCAAGCTTCTGAAATACCTACAGCCCCATTTCAGAAGCTATATATCGACTATGTCGGTCCCCTACCTAGGTCCACTAACAGGAACGCATACATCCTAACCGTGGTGGATGCGTTCTCGAAATTCACCCTCTTATTCCCGACGAGGAACATGAAAGCACTTACTACAGTCAACATATTGACTAAAAGTGTTTTCTCTTATTTTGGCTTCCCTAAGTTCCTCGTCAGCGAAAACGTCTCCTCCTTTAACATTTCGTCGGTCGCAATGTATCAAAATGATACAAGGGTTTGAATTTGGCGCGTCAAATCTAAGAGGGGCGATCAGGTGACTCACCCCTCCAAACCGGTTCTTGACCTTCCTCCCAGCGCCCGCCAGTACCGTTATTGTTTTCGTCAGGTGCACGTCTACGCCGCACTAGCCAGTTGTATCTATCTGATACGTTGCGACCAGTGCCGTTTCAAATAGTGTAGTTCAGTTTGATACATTGCGAAATATAACGTCAGCGTTTTCATTATCAATGTGATACATTGCGACCATTTATGTACTATTTTTCTCTATATTATAAATTTTACTAATGGCTGATTTCCGGTCTAGTTTAGATTTAGAAAACGAAAGGGACATAGATTTAATTAATGATCTTTTATTTAATGACATCAGCGAAGCTGATGACGTGAATAAACGTGATGGTGCTGAGGACAGTGACACTGAAGGAGAAGACCATGTGTCCGAACGGGAGGAAAATTCAGAATCGGGACAAAGTGACTACCATGGTGATGATGAAGGAGAAGAAAGCAACAGCCTTAGAGTTGAAAAGCGTCCACGACTTTCTCATGAAGGTAGTTCAGTTGGAGAGGCACAGACTGTGGAAGTCCAAGTTGCTGAAACCCTACAGCAAACCATAAGTCAACAGGGGACAAATTCTTCTGAACTTCACGGTCCATCCGATGGAGTGCAACCTGTCGTGGCTCAAGGTTCGCAAATCCCTGAAAACCAACACCAGGTACAACATCATATTAGTAATGATAATATGTATTATGTTGCTAAGTTTGGAAAGGACGCTGAAATCAAGTGGTATTTTTGTCCCCTTGAACAAAACAGAAGAACCCAACGTCACAACATATTGAGACGTCTTCCTGGCGTCAAAGGACAGGCTAGGCAAAGTAAAACTGTTCTAGAATGTTGGAGCAATTTTTTTACTGAAAATATTTTCAACACTATTGTGCATTGTCAAATTTGTACATTGAAAAAGTTCAGGAAAAGTTCAGTCGTTTGAGGGATGCTAAGACAACAAATATAGTTGAAATAAAAGCATGTATTGAGCTTTTTTATATTTTAGGAACCTCAAAAGCTAATCGTCAAAATCTTGAAGAAGTGTGGGACAGTAATGGGTTTGGCATTGAAAAATTTAGGATGGTAATGAACCTTAGGCGGTTTAAGTTTTTGCTCAGATGTCTGAGGTTTGATGATTACACAACCCGCCCTCAACGTAGAAGCTTGGACAACCTTGTTGCTGTTCGTGATATATTTGAAATGTTTTTTGAAAACTGCCAACAATCTTACTCACTTGGCCAAGATGTCACAATTGATGAAAAGCTGGAGGCTTTTCGTGGACGTTGCCGATTCAGGCAATATATTTCTTCGAAGCCTGCGAAATACGGAGTAAAAATCTTTGCCCTGTGTGACGCAAGGACATTTTACACCAGCAATCTTGAGGTGTATTGTGTAAAACAGCCAAATGGGCCGTTCAAGAAAAGCAATTCGTCTGTTGACGTTGTGAAAAGATTAGCTGAACCACTGTATGGTACTGGCAGAAACATCACCGCAGATAACTGGTTCAGTTCAGTAAGTTTGGCCGATGACCTAAGGTCCAATAATTTGTCCTATGTTGGTACAATAAAGAAAAATCGAAAGGGCATTCCGACTGAATTAAAGGAAATTAAGGATAGAGCAGAAGGTTCTGGCTTGTTTGCTTTTGGTGAAAGAAGCACACTTGTTTCATTTGTGCCTAAAAAGAACAAGAATGTACTGCTGATTTCAACATTACATTACGATGATTCCATTGACGACGAAACAAGCAAACCTGATATTGTTATCCACTATAATAAAACCAAATCTGGTGTTGATTGTGTGGATAAGTTGTGCGCCTCTTACAATGTTGCAAGAAATACCCGGAGGTGGCCCATGGTAGTCTTCTTTTCTATGCTAAATGTAGCAGGAATAAATGCACAAGTTGTATCAATTGGCAATAATATTAAGACTAAACACAGAAGATTGTTTCTGAGACAACTGGCTGATGATTTGGTCTTCGATCATCTTAGAACAAGAAGTGAGTCAATTCAACGTGGAATGCCACTCGATCTTCAGACCTCCCTGAAGAAGTTCCGAACAGAGCAGCCGGTAGTTCAAGAAACAGGGGAAAAGTCAAAGCTTGAGAAGAGGAATAGGTGTGAACCCTGTAAATTGCTCAAGAAAACCAGACTTACGTCCACCGTATGCAGCAACTGCAAATATGCTATTTGTGGCGATCATACTGTTCCAATTTGTGTGGCGTGCCACCCCAAAATGAAACTAAGTTCTCGGGATGAAAGTTCTACTTCTGACGATGAGTGATATAATTCATGACCTCTATTATCTAACCTATTAGTTAATTTACCTGGGAAACTTGTAATCTTCATACATGTTTTATTGTGTTTTATAGTATGAATATTTTTTTTTTCATTTTATAGTGTAAGGAAAAATGTATTCCACAACTAAATTAATTTCTCAGAATTAATTTGCAGAAAAATAATGTATTTCATTATATATTCCATATGACGCATTTCTTTTCAAAGTATGTTTTTACTTTCTATGATACTTGAAGTTTTTATAATGTCAAATAAACCCGTTGTCAATATGTTATTGTTTTTATTTTACAACCAGATAATCAAAACTATATTACAGAAATAAAAACCTATCTTTCGAATAATTATTAAAATAAAACGATAAAGCATATTTATATACAGCATTTATTTTCAAAGTAATCTTAAAACCTCAAGATTAAAAGTGTATCAATTTGATACATTGCGACCACTCCCGTGGCTATGTGTGAACGTTAAATATGCAAGGTTTTACGTTTTGATTTTTCTTTATTTTTGTATAATAGATTATACCTCTCTTAGTACTGAAACACAATGGAAAAACTCCAAAGTATAAGATATTGATCAAAAATTTATAAAATATATTCTTTATTAGCCTTAATAATTAGTTATAATAAAATTGTATCACTTTGATACATTGCGACCACTAACGTAAGTTTTACATTGTGACCGACGCAGGGTTAAATCCGCCGCCATGGCACAGATGTGCCTAGAATTCGGCATTAAACATATTTTTATCACCCCCTATTACACTAACCCATCCCATGCGGAGCGAGTAAATAAGAACCTCAAGGTCGCACTTCGCATCTTCCACGCCCAGAACCAAACTAAGTGGGACCAGGATATTCACTGGTTCCAATTAGCGTTCAACACGGCTTCCCACCTCAGCACTGGAACCTCCCCTGCCTCATTGTTTCTACACCATCCCGTTGCCCTACCTATGGAGCAAGCCTGGAATATGGACCAGTTGGTTCCCCCTCCTCCACAGCTAGCTACAGACCAAATATAGTCTAAGGCTGTAGACAACCTCACGAAGGCGCACAGGGCCCGCCAGGTGGTATACAATAGGAACCGGCAACCCAACCGCTTTCACCCCGGAGATTGTGTTATGTTTAGGGAGCATCACATCAGTGATGGCCCCAAACAAACCAATGCCAAACTCCTTCCCCTCTGGTCAAGGCCGTTAGTAATTGAGTGCTTCACACCCCAGTAACAGTAAGGCACATTTACCCCCGAACCAAGAAATTTATCCGTTCGGTGCATATTTCCCACCTGAAAAAATTTTTTAATCCTCACCACAAATAAAAAAATCACAACCCTCTATAGAAACCCACCACAACCCCAGGTACAATAGCCACACACTATAAGGGCTAAGTGATAATAGATTTAAGTTTTCTTCTTACTTCATTCTTCTTTCTTCTTCTTACTACCGTGCTATAAATCATTAGAAATAACCTAATTCCCATTAAAGCTTAATCGCATTGACGGGCCGAGGTAAGGCTAAGCTGGCTTTTCGAGTAGGAGTCAGCTCTACCTGAAGGCACTTCTGGCGTTTAGGATAATAATGGAGTTTTTCCTCAGTTTCACCTAATTTTTTTATACCTAGGAATCGTACAGCCTCACCTATGGTTGGGCGGTTCGGAGGTGATTTTGGGTGTGTTGAGCTTTCGTTTCGGCAAGATTAGTCAATTGTTTTCATTGTATCACCACATTATTTGAAATTTTACCTTTTTTTGTAAACTTTAATAATTCAACCGAGCCAACCATCTGAAACATTTCTGGATTTAGCCAGGGCCATAGGAAAATCAGCTGTTTGAGAGCAATACATTCCATTTCTTCAATATTACTTCCAATTACACTACTTCCATAGTTCCCAACACTCACAAAAATTTGTTTTAACTTACACCTTTAACCATCCACCTCAGACACTCAAACCAAAACAAATTATATTGCTACTTTCCTATCGACTTTCTCTATCTACCACTCTGGTCTATTATGTTTAAACTAGTGTATTTCAATTGTAATATTTGTGCAGTAAATTATGTTATGTTTAACTTTAAGACTAAGTAACCCATTAACATCAATTATATGTTATTATGTGTTATATTTGTCCACTGCGTTTACTATTTCGATGTAATTTTTTCCCCCTCTTCGACGTGAGCAATCCACCCCTTAGGACGACACGTCGAAAACATTCATTAGGGTTCGTGCCATATTTGCACCGCAATAATTGCAACTCATTAATTTTATACGCAAGCGCGTAGCAAAATTAGCGCACCAATCCCTCTTTCCCAACGATTTTTCCTTTTGTGTATCATTGTTTGTTGTTTCCATTTTTTTTTTGTACCAGTCCTGGAATATCACCAGGAAGGGAAGTTATTTGTTGCATGTCTTGAGTTTCTGCACTTAAAAGACTGCACATAATAATATATATTTCATTTTGTAAATTTTTGTTTATTTTGTAAATATTGTTCAATCCCATGTTAGGATGAACAAATCAGTACACGACACTCCACCATTTACAATACGTTTCACTTCCACCCTGCATCCGCGTATAATATTTACTACCCACATCTAGTCCACAACCGTTCATACTTTACCTACTCCAATCCTTTAATTACAATTATCCGCAAATACATTATGATATAATTTATGTATTACTGTTTGATGCATTGATACAATAGTGGCACTGGTTGGTTACAGTCTCATAGTTTTAAGCAACACTTAGTTATTAAATTTAGTACTCTCTTCTTAATATTAGTTTCCTTACCTTCAACTCATAAAGTGCCTCACCATCTTTTAAATAATTACCATACAATCTACCAGACCATACCTTATACATATTTCTCATATTTTCCAAATTACCACCACCTAATATCGCAGACTTCAAGTATTATCAAGCTTTTACCACCATGCCAACTGTTTAGAGTGTGAGTCCATCGAACACTGTTAATGACATGTATCTAGATCAAATTAAATGTTTTGAATGTGGATCAGACAGTTCAAAAGAGGTGTGCAGACCCAAGCAGCTATAATCTTAGCAACTTTTAAATATTGTGAGTGCCACATAATGTCATCACAGGGTACTGACTGCACTCAGATCCTCATGTATCAAGAGACTTTTGGCCTCAATCACAATTAATACAGAAACAAAGCTCTCCAACGCCATTATATCAGCTATAGCCATCTTTAATATTATGACCACACCATATAAAAAGCTATTTGGTTTAAACCACATCAAAACCATTCAACTTCAATCTTCAACTTCAATCAATATATGAAGGTGAATACTCATTATTTTATCCTAAAATACTCATTTTATCCATCCTAAAATATCCTTCAGTTTTTCATTCATTCATCCTTCAGTTAAACTGCTACTAGTTTAAAATATTTTTGTGTAAATCCCAAAAAGGATATCAAATTTGCAATGTAAAAAAAAGTAGTTCTAGTTCACCAACCATCTCCACTATGATTCGGTTACTGTTCGTCAATTCGTTACCTTTTTCTCTTCTCACATGGGGTAATCTACCTCACTGTATTTATATATATAGGGTGAGTTGGGGTAATTCTGGCATGGGGTAATTATAGCAAAGCTCTATAAAAACAATAGCGTATATTTAAAAAAATATATGTTTATGATTTCTTGTAGTCTTTTGTGCTCTTAACACTGGGAGTAAAAAAAATTGAACAATAACATTTTAGTTATAGCAGCAAGTTGAAAAAACGCCATCTCTGTCGACCACAAACAACTCCCGACGGTTTTTTTATTGTTTTTTTTCAAACAACTATTTTAAAAAAAATATTCTTTTATTGATCAATATACTAGGGCATGGTTTAAAGTAGCTACAAAAAAATGTGTAATACTTAGAAATAGCAGTGTCTGTATTAAAAAAGGGGTGCTATAATTACCCCTTTTTGTACTTCTCGGGGTAATTCTGGCACAAAAAATGGGGCAATTCTGGCGCCCACTAATTTAACAACCAATTACATAATTTGAGACACTTTTTTTCAAATGTAACAAAACACGTTTTGAAATTACCTCCTCATGTCAACATAAACTAAAAACACAGATGTTAATCTTTGTTTTGTTTTTCTTGGTTTGTTTTACTTTGTATTTCCTATTTACTTAATTGTTATTTTAAGGTTATGTTTGCTTAGGGATATTCATTTTGTTTTGTGTTCCAGGTCATAAGTGTGAAGTGTTGAGCAGTCAGTAATAAAATAAGTACCTGAAAAGTGACATTTAGAATAATTTTGTTTTTGAAGTTTTATAAGTTGAAAATGAGGAACTATAAGAAGAAAAAAGTTGCTAAATACAGTGAAGAAGACTTAAAAAATGCAATACATGCTATAAATCAAAAGATCATGAACCAATCAGAAGCTTCGCTTGCTTTCAGTATTCCCAGGGCAACTCTCCAGTTGCATTTAGGAGATAAGCCTAAAGTTACAAAAATTGGAGCCGGGAGAAATACGGTACTTTCAAAAGAATCAGAAGAAACCATAGCAGAAACACTAAAAACAATGGCAAAGTGGGGTTTTGGCCTAACAAGGCAAGAAGTGTTAGAAGCTGTTGCAGAATATGTAACTGTGAACGAAATAAAAAATAATTTCAAAGACAACATGCCAGGAGAAGACTGGTTTCTGAGTTTCAAAAACAGACACGATCTCTCTTTAAGGCTACCAGAAGCAAAGCAATCGAGCAGGTACGACCAATTTACAGCTGACAAAATATTACTCTTTTTGACTTTGCTTGCATCGGAAATAAAAAATTTAGGTCTTGTGAAGAAACCTAATTAAATTTTCAACCTGGATGAGACTGGATTTGCCCACGACCCTTTAAAAGTCAAAGTTATAGGTGAAGTCGGCCAACCACTGACTCGAAGAACTCATGGAGCTGGCAGGACTCAGACTACAGTTGTTGGCTGTGTATCATCAAGTGCACAGGTTTTTCAGCCCCACATAGTGTTCAAATCCCTTCAATGTACAGTGAGACAAGAATGGAAATCAGAAACCTATCTAGAAACTACATACGATGCTACAGAGAGCGGCTGGATTACTTCCAAAGCATTCCTTCACTATATGACTTACATATTTTTACCACAAGCACCTAAAGAAAGACCCTGGTTGGTGGTTTTTGATGGCTATCTGTCACATTTGGCTGTTGACGTCATCAAATTTGCCCTTGACAACGAAATCACTCTTATTAAACTCCCAGCACACACGACTGACCAGATTCAACTCTTAGATAAGGTCCTATTTAGACCAGTCAAGGTAAAATACAATAGGCTGTTAATTAATGGCAAAGAGAGCATTATGGGATACCATTCAAGAAGCAGGACGTAGCCAATTTGGTAAATGAATCTTGGACAGCTCTAACAAAAACCAACATCTTTTCTGCTTTTGCTACTACTGGAATCTATGATGTCACAGCAAAGTTTCCTGTTAACCCTCTTTCATTGATCAACAAGTTTCCCAAAGATCAAGTAGATAAGTTTAAGCAAACTCTAGAGTACAACAAAATGCTTTTCACGTGTAAAATGGAAGGTAGAACAGAAGAAAATCTAGGCCTAGAATCAGGCAACAATTCCTCATCAAAACCGTGCACTCCAGATGATGACGTAAATCTTCAAAGAAAAACATCCTTCGAGAGCTTGATGCTTGAAAAGTTGACCAAGATAAAAGCTCTCAGAAAAACTATAAAATCAAAAGAAGATTACAGGAGACGAGGGGGGGTTGTGACGTCACCCGAGTTTCTTGAAAAAGCCAAAGAAAAAGAAGCAAGAAAGCAAGAGCGGTTACAAAAAAAAAAGAACACTCAGACTAAAGGTACAAAAGAGAATCTATTCAAAGGGAAGACTTTGAAGAAAAATTCTAATAAAAAACACAGTGAAATTGATCTTAGCAGTGAAGACGAAAATGAAAACTTGCTTTTAAACGATGAGATTGAATCATCAACATACTCTGGTGTTACAGCTAAAGACAGAACAAGAATTGTTAAGTTGGACATGCATATGAAAAAAGTGCAAAACAACTTAGAAGAAGAACAATATTACTGTGTTTATTATGACAAAGGAATGCATGTAGGGAGGATTGTTGACATGGACATAAGGAAAAAAGAAGTTACTATGAAGTTTTTGACAAGGGTTACGTATGCTGAACCACAGTTTGATTGGCCCAAGAAAGATGATGTGGATTTGGTGAATATGTGTTTTGTGTTTTTTGGTCCACTTAAAATAGTTGGACATAGACCTTTTGATGTACCAGAGAGTAATGCTGCAGAGAAAATGTACAAATACGTGTAAAAATACAAGAATGAACTTTTCCCAACCCCATTTGAGGATGACTCTGATTTTGATTAAACTTAGGCCTAGTTCTAAAGAATTTTGTTGAACTTTGCCTTATTATGCTTTTTTAGTAGCCTAGAAATTTTCTTGTAACTACATGCCAAATTATGGCTCTTCATATTATTGGTTTTTTATTTTAAAAATAATACTGTTTACAGGTTTTCAATTCAAATAGACTTAAAACATAATATTAAGCAGCAACATACAGTAATATAACATTTTAGAGATGTTTTGTAAGGTTTTTTATATGTTTCTATAGTAAAGAAGTAAAGGCTGATTTTCAAGATTTCAGTCTCACAAATGATTTTCCCCATTACTCTGTTAAAAAAAAATGATAAATTATTTTAAGAACATCATGGAAAAGGTGAAAGAAAGCTCTGTGCCATGATTGCCCTATATCCATTGTAATGCTTACACTATGGGACCTATAATGCCCTAAATCCTTGGTTTTCCGTCCTGCAACCTCAACTCCTGCGATTTTTGGGGGCAGCAAGGGTTTTGGTTGCTAGGGGGCTGACTGTGACGCGATCAAGATCAGGGTTTGGCAATCACTCTATGCGCATCACAAAGCGGTGAGAATTGGTACTAGTATGGTCCGTCTATAGTCTTGCCGCTTCACAGGGTTGCCCTGACCAATCAGCGGACGGCATCTAAGTCGGACAAGACGAAGCGCCGGAATCGCCATTGTGGTGTAGACGCCGAACGACATAGGTTAGCGCGTTGCATTGAATAGGTTATCTTGTGTAACGATTAAATTAAATATGATCGGCTAACGCGAAAACTGGATTAGGCTATCGTGCGAACGGGGGCCATGAGACAGTAACGTCGGAAAGCGTCCCAAATGCGATGTCATAATAGCGTGTTAAAGGCTGAAGACATACGCGCATCGTAGTGTGAAACATCATGTTACTATGTAAATTATATAAGTGTTTAGTGTTTTAGTCTATTTTAGTGCGTATCAAAGCTGGTTACCCTTGTGTGTGGCTAATTACTTTTAGTGGTGGTATTAATAAATAGTGGGGGTGGTTCGTTAGATTCACGTTTCTTGTGGTAAGCCAAATGTTGTGGCAGGGGGCGGTAGTAACGACAATCGTTGCATATTTTAATAACCTGAACTGAAATTAGTATATCTTAAAAAGAAAAAAAATATATAACATTTTTTGAACCAAAAAATACTTAAAATTAAACGTTTATAAAATAAATTATAACTTCCACACTTTTAATTATCCAAGGCTTATACTTCAGGTTATTATTAAATATATAACATATAAACACTGTACAAAATTTTACTCAAATTGAATGATTATAATTTGAGAAAAGTGTACCTAAATATTGTTATTTTAACATGAGCAAGATAGGCACGTCCCGGTCCCCTTAAGTATTACGGCTAAACTAAGCTATCTATATAAAAAGTGTATATAACATAATTTGTTTATAATATTGTGAGGAGTAAAATAAAAAAAGAACACCCCGGTAACATAATTAGTTTTCGAGCTGTAAGCATTTAACTAAAGTACTGCTCCTGCAAGATTGCGGAGGGGTGGGGGGGAAAGCAAGAGGGTTGGGGGTCGAGACTTTGTTTTTTTAGTGTATACTTTGTATACTAACATGCTGCAAAAATTCAGCTTTCCCCTAATTAGTTGCGACAAGAAACCTTTATTGATTGGGCTATGTTGTGAAGGCAATATCACAATCAGCATGGACTTACCATGACTAACCTGAACTTGATTTGAATAAGGAAGTGAAAAATATTGAAGATGACTCTTCTGCTATTTTTATTGTTAAAAAGTGCAATATAGTAGATAACAGTGCAATAGAAAATGATGTTCATTTTAACTCTTGTATAAATTCAAAAAAATGCCCAGAAGATAATAGGCTTCTCGATGAATTGAGTTTCAGAACAAATATTGGCAATGCAGAACCTACAAAATTGAACGAAATTGAGTATGATAATGAAAGTATCGCAATGTCTCCTAATGGTTTATCTCTTTTAGAAACAGAGTGTGAAAATGATCCTTCATTTGTTTTTAATGTTAGTGATATTAATAATTTAGACAGCAAAGCGATGGATAACTCAGGGCCTGCCAATTTCGATTAAGTGCCTACCACTGCAGACCCAGTGCCTATCAATGGCGACGCAGTACCTCCTGCTAATGATTCAGTCTTCCAGCAATCTATATGTAGCGTCCTTGCCTGAAAGACCGAGTAATACTAAATGGAAAAAAAATTGAAGAATAGGATAGAAACAAAGTGAAGAGGCTTAGATGCCAAGGAAAATCCTACACTAGTATCGAAAGAAAACAACAAGACGGGCACATAATTCAAACAAAAAAAAAAGTACGAAATGAAAGAAATATAGGTCCTGCGTGCAGTTCTTTGACCTGTCTTAAACCATCTTAACGACATTGCATAAACATTCTTGAAAACATTTTCGTCTATCTATTTTTTTTTTTAAATACCTTAGTAATGCGTTTACTACTCGCAGTCCTTTCTTTGGTCACCGTTTAAGTGACCATACCATACTCGTCTCTTCTAACCACCGTCGTAACCATAAAGTATCAGATTACAATAACCTCATACACAGAGCTATAAACGTCCCTTTGAGCAGTCAAGACTTCGATCAAGAAGTAAAAATAATGAAATACATAGCAATTTCGAACGAATATAATCATACAACTGTAGACCAAATTATAAAAATAAAACACAATATAAAAATAATGGTACAGGATAAACCAAAGTACATAAGTATTGATTACCACAGATTAATGGATAATGTCACACAATGAATATTCCGCAAACAGGGATACACACTGGCTTACAAGACCAATACAAATTTAAAAAAGTACAGACCAAAGCCCAAAGTAGACTGTCCATATAATGGAAGTGGAATTTATAATCTAACTTGTGACTGTTGCAATATGCACTATATAGGAGAGACGGGACGTGCATTTAAAACTAGGTTTAAGGAACACCTCCCGAGCAACAAATCTAACACGACCAATTCCAATTACGCTGAACACGTGTTAGAAACATTGCATACTTACAGTTCATCCATCTATCTGTCCGCGCGGGCCGGTGGTCAGGTTGCAAGGCGGGAGGGTGGGAGGGGGCTATATTCTAAAAACATTGGCTACCCCAAAACGGCAACGGGAAGTTGAAGCAGCCCAAACTGGCCTGCAGGTACCTGTATTCGTCCTCCCACCTCGAGTAATCCTATTAGTGACGCTTCCGTGTAAGACCTAGTACAATTTTGAATTATATAAATTTTTCTTAGGACATACGAGGTCATGATCTTATATTATTAACAGAGACATAGCAAACATTTCTGTTATTGTCCCATTCCAATCGGACATATTATGCGGTTTTACAGCAACAATAAACGGGAAAATATTCACATTGCAGATATTATTTACTCAATGTTAGTTTTAACGATGTCAATAGGGATATTACCTTATTAAAATGTTGAAAAATGAATAACCCAGCACAAACACATATTTGTGCTGGGTTTTTTACAACAACGAATCCTCTATATTATCATACAATATTTGGATATACAATAAGCGGGAGAAGATTTGAGTACATATTACGTTGCTTTAGCTGTAGGTCTAATGTTAATGACACAACTCGGTTGCAAAAAGTCAAACCATTATTGGACAAACTTATACCAAAATTTCAAGAAGTTTATCAGCCTGGTGAAGCTCTATTCCTTGATGAAAGCATGCTTGTTTTTAGAGGTAAATTAATTTTTAGGCAATATATAAAAAATCGAAGTATGGAATTAAATTTTACGAACTGTCAACTCCTTCAGGGTATGTTTTAAACGTACCCAATACCAAGGAAAACCCATTGAAACCGAAAATCAGTCTCAAGAAAAGATTAAAGTGGATAGTTTGGTCCTACGGTTGATGCAACGATATCTCGAGAAAGGACACCATTTATACATGGATAATTTTTATAATAGCATATCCTTATCAAAAGCTCTTTTAAAAAAGAGTACACACACAACAGGCACATTAAGTTCAAATAGACGTGGGATTCCCAAGGAGTTTGTGAAACAGAAGTTGAAAAAGGAGACTCTATCTGGTTAAGTCTACATTTCAAAATGGAAGGACAAGAGAGATGTGCTGTATATTACTACTGCCTACCATCCCAGCCTCATTGAAGTACCTAACAAAAGGGGCGGAAAAAACTAAAACCAAAGGAAGTAGCAGCGTATAATGCAAACATGTCTGGTATTGACAGAGCAGATCAAATGGTGTCTTATTACAGCTGTCCTCGTAAGACTTTGAGATGGTATAAAAAAGTACTTTTTCATCTCCTTGAGATCTCTGTTTATAATGCATACTGTATATTTAAGGAACGATTTAATTCTAAGAAATCATTAATTTGTTTCCGGGATGATGTGATTAAAAATCTCATTGGGCTATCTGCTGATATGACTGCAAGGAAAGTTTTAAAATCACAAATGGCTAAGGAAAGCAACTTCAAAAGAAGAAAAAATCCACCAATTGCTGAAATTAACTTGATGAATAAAACTTATGAACAGAAACACTTCTCTGAAGAAATGCCATTACCTACTGGTTTGAAAAGAAAACACTACTACTTGAAATGTGTTCAGTGCATCAGAAAAGGAAGAGTGAAGCAGACAAGATTTAGATGCAAGCTTTGCAAGAAGGTTCTCTGTCCCGATCAACATGGCTCTAAATACTGTTTCGTAAATTAAACTTTGTATGTTTCTTGTCTACCGTCCTTCATTTTTAAAAAGCCTTATTTTAAAATTATTGTTTAAAATTATTTGCAGGAACTGAGTTGTGCAGTAAATTCTAAACAAGATGATAGAAAGAAGACTGAAGCAGCTGTCAATTTAAAAATGAACTTAAAATGCTTTTAACTGTTTTGTGTGATTGTGTTTATAAGTGTTCAAGTTAAAATATAGCCGATAAAAAAAAAACAATAATTTTAAAGTAAAAGTAAGAAGATTACAGCAACCGTGACTTTAAAATTATATTATTTATTGTGTTTTATGACAGTTTTTTTTAGTGTTTATAAGTGTATCATTGAAGTCAGTTTAGTTTAGTATTGTTTGTTTAGAGTTTCTTTGTAATAAGTTTATTATTAAAATGAAGTAAATAATTTAAAAATACAACAGCATATGCAAAAATGTCAACCTAAATTGATAGTAAATTATCCATTTATCAAATTTAGTGGTAAAATTTTGGAAAGAAATGATGAAATGCTATAGCATTCGATTAAGATACATGCCCCACCATACGACTTGGAAGCATGCTAGGGGGCAAGCATGCTAGCATGCGGTATTTTTTTTTGTGCATTCAACTTGGTTGCTCATTCTAAATTCACATAGTGAATATTAGAAGTATCTAATCACTGGTTTATGAAATGTAGAAGTGACAATCTGGTAGGTCATGGTTTCCTGTAGGACACGAATGCTATAGCATGCTTTGGTAAACTGTCCATCAACGTGTTAAATGAAAAATCGCACTTCCAGTCTAATACAATTTTTGACATTATTATCAGATCTGAACTTAGCCCTTCAATAACCCTCTCCCCTCCAACCAAGTTAACCACGATTTTTTTAAATGTACTTAGTGTTTGTAGTAATTGACAAGCATTGTATAAATGCCATTTTTCTTAAAGAATTGTGATTCAACAATGCCTAAACAATAGGCGAAACGAGCGTCATCACTTAAACCGTGACCAAAGAAAGGACTGCAAACAGTAAAAGCAAAACAAAGGTATTTATAAATATCATTTCCAGTCCAGTGAGGCAAACACAAACATATCGTATCTATGTTTAATAGATTTTGGGAGATGACTTGGGAGGAGAGAAAAATATATTTGGCTTCTTTAGTTACTCATAGTCCCAATAAGAAAAAAAGAAGAAAAGATTCTGGCAACTGAAGAAAACTGTCTTTACACTATAATTTAAATGCAAATAACTCACTCAAAGAAGTTGTAAAAACATTCCTCAACACTTTCCGTCTCGGAGAATGGTCTGTACGACAGTGGGCAATACATTCTGAAGGTGGGATAATATCGAGAAAGAAACTTGTAACAACAAAGGAGCTTTAAATACAGAAACTGTAAATGCAGACAATCCAAACAGTGAAGTAAGTGTTGAAAATACTGTACATATTAAAAAAGCCAGGGGAAAGGAAGAAGACAAATATTTTGCAGTACATTTTCTTGATGAACTTCCAAAAATGGAGTCCCATTATTGGTGCAAAGACACTTCTAAGTTGTACTTGGAACCAATAATTAAATCAGGCCAAGAATTATACAACTTGTAACAAGAAAATTGTAAATTAAATGATAAAAGTCATCTGTGCCGCTTCACTTTTATGGAGCTTATAAATGGATGGCAGAGAGCTGAGACAGGTGAGTGTAATATGTACACTGTAGACTTCAAACTTTCACCTGTTTTAAAAGCTTTATCACTATAATATTATAAATAAAAATTATATTGTTTTGAAATATGTGAATGGTAAACTTATGATTAAAACAAATTGTAATGTATTCTTGTTTTTAATTGCAGAAGATTTGTTTTTGAAATTAGTTGTTATTTTGGTAAAAACAAAAAAGTATTTTATGTTTTAATTTAAAAAGAACCTTAATGTTATGTTTTTATGTTATTATTTTACTATGTCATTAAAGGTTGATATGGGTTGAAAGATGGATAATGTAGGGGTTTCGCGAATGCATGACGGAAGTGGATTCCAGTTTTTGAAATTGTGGGGGTTTCGAATACTATTAAAAAACACTTAACTTGATGTGTACGCTAAAATAATGACAACCAAAACAATATTTATTGGTTATCAAAGCTGTAGAGTATATGACGATTTCAATATAAATAGGAGCAAAAATGCTGTGGGTATTATCATAATTTTAAAAAGTGTTTAAATAATGATGAAAGGAAGCAAAAATGCTTAAAGTGTGTGGGCACACATGATATTTCTGCGTGTAAGTCATATGAAAAAAATGCATAAACTGCACTAGTGCTAATAATTATATTTTACTAAAAAGAGGTCTGTTGATCATGCGGCGGATGATATTGATATATTAGTTTTTTACGTAAAAAAATGGAGCAAGGTAACGGTAGGCCTATATATCGTAAATTCTATTTACCTCCTAATAACATCAATTATTTGTAAAGCTATATTATTGCGACGATAAACGCAATCTATTTCACTCAGCTGTTCCTTGTTTGTTTGTACTGTGAACTGGTTGATTTTCATTGCGAAGTTTAAGTTTTGTATAAGATGTTCCTCACAAAGTAAAAAACATATGACAATAAAAATTTATTTTGTGTTTTGTAAAAATAATTTCAAACTAAAGTTAAGATATCTATTCACTGGAATTGTTTCATTGGATTGAATATTAATGGTTTGATTTCTGGGTTATAGAAACTTTATGAATGGTGTGCAATTTGACAATTTATCTAAAAAAATTCTACTTTTTTTAGATTACAATCTGATTGTATTAATACATTTAATTATAATTTCAGAGTGTGCGTTTTATAATTTTTAATTATAATTTTTCTGGGGACATTGCAATTAATAAACATTCTAAATTGTGAAATCACAGTGAACATTTCTAAAGGCTGGTATATTTTTTAAATTTTATTTTAAGAGTATAGTCCTATTGTTTTCAATATGCCGTGGATTAGTGCGCACGATATATCTCCGGACTATATTAAACAACTAGAGATGTTAAATCTGTTACGTGTCTATTTTGTGATGATGGATACTGTAAATCTGAATTTGTGAGAAAAGTTAACGAAGGTAAAGGATTTTTTGTTTCAAGGCACTTAGTTGTGTGTTTAGAACACACAAACATAACCTATAAATTAATTGAGATCTTGATAGTGTTATTCTTAAAAGAAAAGTTACAATAATTCAAAAACATTTTGACGATTTTGCAGCAGGGTTTAATGATAGCTCCTATAGGATATATGTGTTGAGGATAAAATGCTAGGTGATGATGTTGCATCGATTTCGAATGATGGATTAAAAAAGGGTAAATTTGATAAGAACTGTGAATGTACCGAATATTTAAGGGAATTAAACTTTGAAAAGCAAATGAATAAAGAACTGAGTAAACATAATGCTGAACTAAGAGAACACAATGTCTTTTTAAGAAACTTAGTAAATTCTGGATATAAACACCTTTTGCTGATAAGTCATAGGCTTTAGCAGACATTTCTTAAAAGCGAGATTTCGTTCAACTACTCATAAAACCAAATAATAACTTTAAAAGTTAAAATTAAACTCAAACAAAATTTCATAAAAACAACAATATAATTTTGTTACAGCTGTTTCGCTGTTAAGCATCACCAGACAACTAAAACTAAAATGTACAGTACACATTAATCAAACATCTAGTCAATGCTCCTACCTATAAACTAGCTCAAAAAGCCCACTCTATATATAGGGCTGCTACTATTTTGAATCTAAATTTAGCATTAAAAATAGTATTAGATAACATTAAAAATGTAAGTGTTCCTTTAAATGCTAAAATAGTATCTTTTGATGTAATAAGCTTAGAAAATACCAATTATGATGATAATTTTAATAAACGGTACCAGATAACTGCCACATCCTTTCTCCCAGTTGAAACTTTATACCTTCCCAAGAGTGGTATAAGAGGTGGTTATTTATAATTGCAAAAGTAGGAAAATGTTACCATGGAAAATAACACACATCCTTATTATATTATATTATTATTATTTAAACTATTCGATCGATTTCGAACAAATTTGCACCAAACATTTCAATTAGGCCTGTATAGATGCACGAAAAAATGTTTTGAATATTTTTGAAAAACAACCCCCTTTTTGGCCAAAAACCTCCAAAAAGCAGTTATTATTATTATTACCTAAACGAGAATTTTTAGAACGATGCGGTTTTTTATATATGGTAGGGTACATTAAGGGCCACAAATAAGCCAAATTTTATCAAAATCAATAGAGCCGTTTTTGAGAAATTTAGATTTTTCTCGTTTTTTGGAAATTTTTGGGGGGTAAAACTCATTGAAAATCAACAATTTTTAAAAAAATTAAAAGAACGCCTGGAGATATTACAGAAGTACACCTACTTACCAAATTTCATCAAAATCGGACAGTTGGTATGGTCTCCAGCTCTGTACACATCCTTACATATACACGGAAAGACCATCACTAAAAAATCACTTTTTTGGGCTCAGGGAGCACCAAAACAAATAATTCCACTCAAAATATTTTTGGGTTCCGGGAGCACCAACACAGATAATTCTACTAAACGTTTTTGGGGGGTTCAGGAAGCACCAAAACAAATAATTCCACTAAAAATTCAAATTCGAAAATTTGGACGAAAACAATACTTTCTCCATATACTACGTATAGGGTGGAGAAAGTAAAAAACAACTGGAAGAAATTATATTCACTTGGTCAATTATGACCAACTTGCCGAAGGGACATTGTGACGAATTCTGCACATCCGATGGTAAAATAGTTGCAGTAAAGTGGAAGGACAACAAATGTGTCACTATGTTATCTTCAGTTTGTGGTAGTTCACCAGTCACAACTGTAGATCGATGGAGCAAAAAGTAATACAGATTTGTTGATATACAATGGACTCTCAAGGTAATTCTTCACTTCCTGGACCTGTCAGTTGTGAATTGTTGGATGCAGTATCGATGTGACTGCCGTAAGAACTCAGTACCAAAGGGTAAAATTATGGACTTATTAAAATTTCGGTTAGAACTTGCAGAAGCTCTAATGTGCACTCCTAAACATTCTAGACATAATGATGGAGATGGAGACACTGCAGCAGCTGATATATCTGATTTAATACCTGTGCGTCCCCAGAACCGGCGAGCTCCTATTCCTGGTATTGACAAGAGGCTGGACGGCTATGATCACTGGCCCATTGAAGATGATCTTACAACTGCAAGAGTATGCCGATTGAAGGGCTGTAAGTCACGTACACGAGTGAGGTGTGAAAAATATAATGTTTATTATTCATGTCTCACTAAAGATAAAAAATGTTTTAAATATTTTCGCACAAAAAACCGACATTAAGGTTCATTTCAAATTATTTTGTTCAGTTAATTGTTAAAATGTGTTTATGCAATGTTCTATTGTGTTTAATTACTTTATCTACGACCATTGCAATAAACACCAATAACGCTATTACAAGTAACATCAGAAAGAGGTACATTACAAACCAAAAGCCAACCCGATTAGGTAATGATATCTTTACCTAACAGGAGTCACTTTACATAATAGGCTCTAGACCAATGAGAGCTCGTCATTTGACGGAAGTAGAGTTGTAATAAAAATAACGCTATTCGTACATCAGCTGATTGTACCCATACGTTCCGGATGTTAGTGTGTTATTGTAACTAACCTCAAACGTGAGTTGACGCATTCCGCAAACATGAGTGATAGTGATGAATTTTGTTTAACTCCAGAGGAAATTAATACAAAAGCAAATTCGGCTCTGAACAATTTGTCACAGTAGATGACACACTTGTATTATAACGTGTTAAAGACAAATTTATAATATTTCTTTTGATTTATTTATTTATATCCCAAATTTCGATTAGCTCACTATATCTTTACTTCACCTTTTTTAGTATGGTTATGAGTAAAAGGAATGATAATTTCACTCCTGTTAAAAGGGTATCAAATTGAAGAATTATTACACACTTCTTATTTTTTTACACCCTGTATATTTTTGGTCGTAGATAAAGTAGTGTACGCAACGATTGTATTCAGCCTTTAAGCCACTCGTGAGATATTTAGAACACTCGCTTCGCTCGTGTTCCAACTTACATCTCACTCGTGGCTTAAATGCCTTCATAATACAATCGTTGCGTAAACTACTATTTTGTAACATAAGCCACATTAAGGTTCATTTTTATTTTTTGATCAGTGAATTTTTAGTAATGTTCTATTGTGTTTATCTACTTTTTCTTTCATATTGCATTAATTTGTGAAAAAATGTAAAAAACATTCTTAATTTTTGTAAAATTAAATTAATTTAATACAAATAGGTGTTACAAAATTAATTCCCAATTCCTGATTTAATTTAAAACCAAAAAAAAAAAAGAATAATTAAATATTGGTATTGTATTTAAATATTTCTGGGTAACGCCTAACCTACACAAACAAATAATATGTTAATTATTTCGTAAACCATTTAATTTAAAAACCAAAAATGCTATTCTCCATATATTTACATGCCAAGAAGTATAAATTTAAAAAATTGAAATTGAAAAAAAAATCTGTTCAGGACTCTAATAAGTAGCTGTAAACAAATTTTGAGGTCTGAAAGGGTTATAGGGGATGGAACCACGAACATACGACTCAGTTAATGAGGCCCGGGGTGTAAGGAAATGTAGTAGATTTAAAAAAGAACGCGAAAAGAAAATGTTATACCAAATGTGTTAACCAAATGGCAAAAATCACACGCTCAGTACGATATAGCCAGAATTTAATCTGGAGCAAGTCACGTACACTAGACACATCGGTTAGAAGGTGTTGGTGAGTGTTGAGCAGTCACGAACCTCATCGTATGAGTTTGTAAATTGGTGAAACTGAGGCCCTGGCATAAACCATTCAAGCAGAAGCGAGGTCTAGTGGAAAAAAGATTAAATACTTACAAAACAAGGGTGTGTGTGGGGCCCCCCGCCTATACGTTGTTAGTGTTAAGTTTTCAGCTGGCAGTTTCTTTCAATATTACAGTGGTTGGAAGAAAGATGTGAGCTGTGTGAATGTTCGCTCTTGACTGAATTTCAACAATCAAAAACACTGTTGTTATAGAAATAGGTAAATAGTGACAATTAGTAGTTTATCTATTGTTACAATTTATCAATTTTAAATACGACATGTAATATTTTAATATATTATAAATAATTAATTAATGTAATATAATTATTATATTTACATTATAATAATAATAAGTCAACCACACAGCTGAACCTATGACATGAGTATGCATCCCGACCGTCGGCCTCGTAAGACAAGATTCCCCACTGTAAAACCCCCTCGTGGATTTGAACCAACTAGTTTTAAGCTATAATGACGTGTAAAAAACAAAATGTGCCAAATAATGTGTATTATCATTTTTTTTACTTGTACCACAAAAAGTTTCATTCTCGTACAAAAAGTCTTAAAAAAAATTACTTCCGATAGAAAAATGTGCTTCCGGTTTTTAGATGTTTTGGCTAACGAACTCGTACGAGTATTTTAGAAAACACATCAATATAAAGGAATTTATCAAAATGTTTGGTTTTAGTTAAAACCTTTAATTTAAATTAGTACACATTTTGGCGATGTTGTTATTTAAATTGTGACATTTGAATATTTCTTATTATATTATTATAGTTTTGTCTGATAGATAGACAAAATTACACATCGCGTCGTAGTTGTTAGAAGGGGGCGGCAGGCGGGGGCGAGCTCCTATTCCTGGTATTGACAAGAGGATGGACGGCTACAGCAATGACTACATATCAATAAGACGAACAGTTTAAATGGGTAGAATTCAGCCCATTAAAGTAGGTATAAAAGTGTGATTTTGCATCCCGCCGTTAGGAGCGCTGAGCGCTCTTTTTGCAGACGAGTGTGTGACAAGAATGGAAAGAGAAGGAGAGACAGAGAGGTCCGACTGTCATGTGACCTTGAGCGCAGATTGTTGTGTCTCAGACAAGCTTTGGTGCGTAGCCCCATATTTGTCAATGCGATTCATTTCCCACATTGTAATAGCAGTGTACTAAATAAATACATTTTAGTTGGTTTTCTTTTCTAATGTTTTTTAAGTAATGTAAGTTTGTAAATATGGTTTTAGTATGTAATATGGTTTATAGTGTAAATACTTTTAGTGTGTAAAGTAAATAGCTGCTACATTTTGCAATGCAGTCCTGTTCAAAAAGTGGAGGATCTAAATGTTCCTATAAAAACTGCAACAATACATCTGTGAAAAATAAAGACTTATCATTTTTCAGGTTTCCAGTGAAAGACAAAGAAATGTATGAAACATAAAGTTTTCTTTACTGTTGTGTTATATTTGTGCGAGAATTAATTCTCGTACAAGTCGTAGGGAATTAATCAACATAAGAATCAAAGACTTTGTGAAGTTTATTAAAATGTTTTGACAGTTAATTTTTACTGGGAATATGTAAGGACGAATGTAAAAAGAGGGTTATTAATAATACCAAATTTATATCGACCTTTTGATAGTATTACCTAAATGGGAAAAAAGTTAAGTTGACGTGACTTCAATATTTTAAAAATGGCGACCGTTTACAACTTTCGAACGGAAATAACGAAATAACTAGCCCTTTCCCGAAAAAATGTCAAGAATAACTTTTTTTTGCAAATTGAATTCCCTATCGATTAAGTTCGTTTAAAAAAAATTGGTTAGAGAATAACGGACTTATGGTATTTTTCGACAGACAGTGCATGCCCCTCTGTTATTTATCATTGCAATTATTAAATTTAATCAAATCAGTTTCATTTATTTTGACACATAAAGCTGTTTGATTATACAAGTTTTTATTAAATTTATACTATTGGTAAGTTCTTTTAAGAATTGTTTCAGTTAATACTAAACTCGTAGGAGTCAGCTGATTTGAGTTTTGTCTGACTTATTGTTTGTGATGATATAGTAACAATCGGCACCAGCTGATTCTGTTTTTGTTGACTTTATTATTGTTCTAAAAAAGCAACAAACAATATTGTATCCATAGTATTGCATTTAGAAACATTTTAGCATTAAGTTTTTCGTGTTTTAAACTGTGTTTGCTTTATTAATTAACTATGGAAATTGGGGAGTTACACAAACGCTGAGTATTGCCTCCATTTTACCTCCTAAGTGAAATAGATTCTGCCAATAAAAATATTGCAAATATGGTTTAGTAACCAGGACTACTCTTAAGTACTTACTAATTGCATAAATTTAATACAAATTTGTGTAAACAAACAGTTTTCTGGGTCAAAATAAATGAAACGCATTTGACTAAATTTATTATTGCAATAAAATATTATCGCCGCCCGATCCTGGACATCGCCCCCAAGAGGGGCGTGCACTAACTGGCGGAAAACGCCATTCAGGATATGATTCTAAGCGTAAAAATGATTGAAAAAATTCCTATGAAGGTATGTCCTAAAATGAGCGTTCCTTCTATCAGTCTGTATGTGATATTTTAATTAAAAATTATTAGTTAAAACCCACTAACAATATAGAGATGAAACTTTCCACGTAAGCGCACACGCTTGCAGACTTATTTAGTGTAAAAAATCTTTTTACCTTTCTAAAAGGCGGACATTAAAAGTGTTTGTAGATACGACCGTTTTAATGTTACTTGAATTTGTAAAATTTAATGCCTCAAACTGTTCCTTTACAAAACAAACAATTGATTCAAACTGTCAAATTTCAAATACATATATTTACGGATTGATAGTCATGGGTTTGATTCCGAGTTTTTCAAAATCAAGCCGTAGGTGCAGCAGGATTGAAGCACCTCAAAGTACAGTTAACCAGAAAAGTCCTAAATTCCCAATTATCAATATGTGCCCCCACCATTAAAAACGCGGGGGAAAAATAATTGTATTATTAACACACTGTTTTTTATGCACTGATTACAAATCTTATATTGCAATATTTCTGAAACAAACCAAGCGAACTTGAAACCCAAATTTGTTATTTGTCTACCATTTTTGACGAAACTCACTTTCTTTATGTTTTTTGAAGTACTAAATTTGAATTTTATATTGGATTTTACACATCTCACTTTTGTGGCGCGCTAATAAATTACACTTATAAATGATTTTATTATACAAAGAATTATTTAAATGAGGGACTTGAGACTATTTTGTTAGTTATGTTTCGCTGCTGAAGTAGCATTTATATTCCAATTATTAAAAAAAAAGGATGTTGGTAATAGGAAAAATAAACTGATAGATGTGTTTAAAATAATTAAACTTTATGGGATCAATGCAAAGTTATTATTTACAGATGCATAGACTGGATAGTTAACTGCGGAAATGACGATTTTGCAGAACTACCAGACAATAAGTTGAGGTACCGTGTCCCGTGTTCAGTTCATTTTAAAAGTACAACATTCACCAACTCATTGAAAAACAGGCTAGAATGTTGATTGTTATACTTTCCTGCTAGAGAACGGAAAATTTGGCAATTATTAATTTTAAGTGTTTTATAGGAAATAAAATAAATAATAACATACGAAATTTACATAGTTACGTCTAATTGGTGAACTGGGGGCAACAGCCCCTTCACAATAAAAATAAATTTTTAGCCGAATTTTCGAAGAAAATAAGAGCTATTACACTCGACTCAATTCGAAAATTACTTTATATATATATATATCTGTTTTATTCCCGGATCGATAAGTGGTAGTAAATATGCTTCAAAATTGCTGATTTTTTGGTGAAAGGGTCCTAGTAGGATTCTTCAGATATAATTTTTTTTGTTTTTCGATCGGATTCAAAATGGCGGAGTTATACCGATTAATCGTTTTTGGGTAGGGATTTAAGTATATGGATTTTTCCCACCTTGATAAAATGGTAGTAAATATGCTTCAAAATAGCTGAAATTTTAGTGGAAGGGTCCTTGTAGGATGTCCCAGACACTTATATTTTCATTTTTCGATTTTACACAAAATGGCGGCTTGTTTGATTTAAACCATAATGGCAAAGTTAGAGCGAGGAAATTGCATTATTACTACCACCCATAAGCCCTTGTGCAGATTTTGAGCTATATCGTTCAAAAGGTAATTAAATTTTCTACAATCCTGTGCAAAGGTATTTCAGGTGCAGTCCCCGGAACAAGGAACAAAATTGATAGAAAGCTCCCGATAAATGATTTTTTCATTATAAATGTCAGGTTTTTGCGCGATTTCTCCCACTCATAAGCCCGTGTGCAATTTTTGAGCTATATCGTTCGAAAGATAATTAAATTTACTACAATCCTGTGCAAAAGTAATTCAGGTACACTCCCCGGAACAAGGAACAAAATTGATAGGAATCTCCCGATAAATGGTTTTTTCATTATTCATGTGAGGTTTTTGCGCAATTTCTCCCACTCATAAGCCCGTGTGCAATTTTTTAGCTGTATCGTTCGAAAGGTAATATAATTTACTACAATCCTGTGCAAAAGTAATTCAGGTTCATTCCCCGGAAAAAGAAACAAAATTGATAGGAAACTCCCGATAAATGATTTTTTTCATTATCAATGTAAGGTAATTAATAAGCAATTTCTCCCACTAAAACCCCAGTGCAATTTATGAGCTATATCATTCGAAAGGCAATTAAATTTACTATAATCCTGTACAAAGGTATATTTGGAACAGTTTCCGGAACAAGGAACAAAACTCATAGTAAACTCTCATTATAAAATACTAGTTATTCCCTGATAAGAAAATTCGGCTATAGTAATGCGGCAGTGCTGCTTACGGGTTTTTTTATACTTCCCATGATTGACACCTTTGTTTTATAAGTGGTAATCTGTTTGCATTTGCTTCACTGCGGGGTTTGGTGAGCGAAGCGAGCAGGGGTTGATACTTCTAGTACTGTAGTTATAACTTTAAGTATAACATTTCCAGTATTGTTATATTTTTAATTTCAAATCCTTGAGGAACATGTTCTTTATTGTATTAAAACTGCACATTAATTTGAACCTTTATTTAAAACTTTCTAACAGACACTTTGTCTCTGACCAAAAATTAGAAAATCTTTCCAGCAGAGTGAAAATTGTATGTCATTATCAAAGTGAATTAAACATCATTGTTGTAATATTTATCAAAGAAATAAGAAACAGGTAATTTAATTAAACTTTGTTTACAGCATACGAATCGTATGGTTCTTACCAACGAATCGTAAAAGTTTCATAATTTTACAGCTCTGCTAAGTGTATTAAATAGTAGTGTAATAATGAAGCGTGGTTTTTACCTTCACACTGCACAGCTTAGTTTTCGAGGAAAACTAATGCTCTATCTCTCACTCTCTCTCTCCCCCCTCCCCCAGTCTCTCTTCTGCACTTCATTGAATCCGACAATCGTCTGCAAAAAGAGCGCTCAGAGCTCCTAACGGCGGGATGCAAAATCACACTTTTATACCTGCTTTTTTGGGCTGAATTTTTAACATTGGAACTTTTCGTCTTATTGATATGTAGTCATTGGCTACAGTGACGGATTAAAGGGTCGCCCCCCCCCCC